>JAJHUR010094651.1:0-54267 GCA_027495735.1 Lutjanus campechanus | reverse complement strand
ATTCAGAGTCACTACTGTGGCTAAAAAATATTACAGATTTCAGTCCTTTATCATGAAGTGTCCTGGAAAAATACCCACAGTCCTCATGTTATGACTGAAGTTCAAACTAAATTTCACAAGGATGGCAACAAAGGAATTAACACATACTGTACTACACATCGAACACAGACACATGCTCATCAAACAACAAACACCATTGATTTCTGCATGTATGTGCACGTGCCGACACACACACACACACACACACACACACACACACACATCTGCTTCACACATCCCAATTCTATGTGGCATGGTAGAGAGGATCAATGTGTCAACACAACAAAGCCAGGGTGGTGGCCTCCTTGCGGCATGACAAGGTGGGAGATATTGAGTGCCTGGCCCCCTGATCCCAGTGGTGGAGACAGACCCTCGGGGGGGGGGAAGGAGGGATAAAATGGAAGCGAGGAGATGGAGAGACAAGAGAGCTCGAAAAAAAAAAGTGATGCCGAAAAGTATAGAGAAGGAGAGTAATGATGGAAAAAGAAAGAGACAGGGAAGACAAAGGTCTGAGAGGCATAGTGTAAGAGGCAGAAGAGGGGAGGAGGGGGAGACAGCTGAGGGGGAAAGGTAGATAAACACCACTGTATGAGGGAGTGTCAGTGTGTGTGTGTGTGTGTGTGTGTGTGTGTGTGTGTGTGCATGTTGAAGCTGAGGCAAACTGAAAGTTAAAAAAAGAGGGAGATGGCGTGTGTGTGCATGCCTGAAGCACAGTTGTACCATGTTCCTAGACATCATATTGTTTGTGTGCATGTGTGTGTTCCCACTCTGATCGTTCCTTCAATTCCACTTTATTTCAAGTTGATGTTGTTGGAATGACAGGACACAATATAACAGGGCAGAGCGTTCAGTACATACAGTGCTTACAAAAAATAACAGCAAAGGTTAGTGGTGCTACAGTCACACAGCTACACACAAAATCAGGCCTCTTTTTACTAAGGCATTTTTAGGGCTAGGGCTAAATGATTTGGAAAAAATGTCTTATTGGAATTATTTTGACTGATATTGCAATTGTGATATGATTTGTGACATTACAGGGAATTATAATCTCTACATCATTATTCTTTTTTTAATTAAAAACATATTAAAATGATTATGTGATTTTTTTTTGCAGGCATCTGTACCAAACAACCTTAAGTCTTAAGTCTGTAGAATATGATGTGTTGGCCAGGAAACCTTTGCAGCGTGACAATATTTGACAAATAATGTGCCTTCTGCGATTTGAAAATTGCAGTAAGGCAATTTCAATAAAATTTCAATTAACGGTTCAGCCCTATTCAGGGACAGGCCATTTTTGAGAAATACAAATTCATTGGGACATCACTGCCAAAATGTTGAGCATCATGGCCAAAACCATTGGCGCAATAACAATATGTGATAATTATATTGTATGACGAGAAGCAGAATTACCACAATTAGCTGATAATTAGCCTGCCAGTAATCAATACAAACACACATTATTAGACATATTATTATTAAACCAATAACAAACCACAGTCAGCATCAGACAACCTTATCATACTTTAGCAGTTACCTTGTGTTTCTGTAGTGGTGACAAAATGTGATAAAATATACATACAGTATTAGAAGTCTGAATTAAACTCAAGCTCCCTGCTTTCTCGTGGGAAAATGTTACACCAAACTCCCTTTATGTCGCCAGTCTTCTTGTCAATTTGGCATCAATATTCTGTAAACCAGCGAGAGAGACCGCCCTGGAAAAATGCTGCCCTTTCCCAGGTTTTTTTTTTTATGTCTGTGACATATTCTACAGCAGACCTGTGCAAAATGTGGCCTGGGGGCCGGATGCGGCCCACTGAAAGGTTTAAGGTGGCCCGCGAGGCCATCATGGAAATACCAAAAATTAAATATTTAGTTAAAGACAATAGCATTTTGCTTACCATTAAACCATTATCAGACCTTTATTTTGAAAGGGGTCAGTGCTGTGTTCATTGGTAATGATAATGAATTGTATCTTTTATATTAAACTGTAACTTTATTCACTCAGTGCTGCACATACATGTTTATGTTTTGTTCTTCTACTTTGGCAGCTACTACCACTGCAACCTGCAACCTGCATGATACACTGTAAAACATCAAGTTCTGGACATTGCCAACAAAATATTAGCCCACAATTCATCACATGGCAATTCAGAAAGGGTGACAGTAAAAGTGCCCTATATATAACATTTCTGACCACTCCATTATTAGAGATTTGGCCATTTTTAGTTTATGTCTGATCAATTTCTCATGTAGCCCCCCATGAAAAATAATTGCCCACCCGTGTTCTACAGATATGGACACTGAAAAAATGAGTTCCCGACTGGATAAATTCATAGTGAATGCCCTCTCAAGTTGGAACAACAACAAAATTTTGTTGCATAACTTTAGGAGTTGGCACGTCAAGAATAACAGTCTGGTTAAAAACTTTTTTATTAATTCACGTATTTCATTATTCATTATTTATTCATATCATTATTTTCCACATACGACTTAAAAGCTCATGAACAGACCAAAGTCAGGAAAACAACTTCCGTAAACAGGAAGTGGGACCGTCCAAGGAGCATGTGAATGCAGCGTTATCCCTGCTCTGCAAAATCACCACTACTGCTGCATTTAAGTACACAACAGCACATGAATATGCACAACCAGACATCAGTCCCTGCTTTGTTCATTAGGAGGCACTTCTTGGGTGTGGTGTTTTTCTTTGCTTTGCTTTCGCATATGATCCCAGGATTTCACAAGTGGATGAGCACTGATAAGAGCTGGCTGATGCATAAACAGCCACGATCAAGCATATGTTGTAGAATTTGTACATAAAGAGGTCTTCAGCTTGATTCTGCGTGTGTGCGCGAACATATGTCTTCTCAGTGCTGACACTGGTAAATTAAGGCAGCAAACTTTGATTTCCATACTGATAGATACTGAAGAGCCATCTATTAATATGTAAAACAGAGCGCACAATTATATAGTGTGCTCAGTGCTAAGTGTGCATCTCAGGACATCCTTGTTTTTTTTTGTATTTAAGGCTGGGAGTGTCTCTAATCATAATATGAGTGGATCATTTCATGTGCATGTGTATCTCTCTAATATAAGAAGTGCATTGCGGCTGCAGCAGGAATACATAACTGTTATATTTGAATATCTATACGAGCTTGCATCTGAGGGCTATGGGGGCTCACTCCCCACTACAATACTGCATTGCGGAGGATTCCCCTGGAATCCCTCTACTATGTACCGCACATAGAGACATTAAAGATGTAACTGTTCTCTGTCCAACATCCCCTGTCTCTGGTCTTCACGTGGAATACACTCACTGCCTCTATACCTCCCTTTGTGTGTGTGTGTGTGTCCCTTGAGCACACATGAACATTCAGGTGTGCAAAGCAAGGGGTTGTGTTTGTCTGAATGAATCTTTCCATCAGTCTGCATGGCCTTGCACTCATGTTCTGAACTGAAGAATATGGGTTAGGAATCACAATGAATATAAATAGAGGTGGCATCTGCACAGATATAACAAACCAACCCGTACTGAATGTGAAAATATGCATGAATGTGTGCAGTCTGGATGTACGTGTCCTGTACATCTGTGGCAATGTTTGCTTGTGTGCATCACTTGGATTTGTGTGCGTATCTCAGTATGTGTGAATCCAGTATGCTACAGTTTTGTTGTAAAAATTTTGCTTTGTATACAGTATATGTTGTGGTGTTTATTCATACACTATTTGCATGTTTGCTCCGTGGAGAGTAATTATGTGTATGTGCCGTGTCCGTGTGTTTATTGAATGCGGCTGGCTTCAGATCCTGATGGCCCAGCGCTGGGTAGGCAAGGATAAAAACGAACGGGTCCAATCCTCTGAAGCTGATGACTGTGTGTTTGTCTGAGTGAATTTATTTATCACAGATGCCAGAGAAATTAGCATTGAAATGATTCTGGTGACAGACTCGGCCTGGATATCTCCGATGGCAGACACCCAAAATGTTTATGTTTACAGAACTCGAGGGGAAGAGCAGAAAGGGACGGCGGTGGTGTGAGAAAAAGCCAGGGAGAGAGAAGAAGAAGATTTTGCGGTATGGGGGAGATAATAAGAGAGGTAAGATTAGGTAGAATAAAAAAAGCCAAGGCAAGAAAATTGGAGGAAATGCTGAAAAGAGATAAAATATGTAAGAAGACAGAGAAAAAGAGCAAGACCCTAGAGGACGAGCTCCACTGTAGAAATAGTTGAATTGTGAGTCACGCTTGATAAGGACTTCAGCTGGAAAAAAAAAACAGAGAGTGTGCTCCTCCTACACAGAGGGAGCGAGAAAAGAAGAGCATACAGAAAAGAATAACAGAGAAAGATACTCCTCTATGTATGGGAGAGATACTGCCCATAGACAAAAGATGCTGGGAGAGCAGAAAAAAAAAGAAAAAAAAAAAAAAAAAACGAAAAAAGTTGGAGAAGAGAAGCAAAGAATCAGGGTCAGTGCAGAGGAAGACATCAAGATGAAAGCTTCTAAAAAGAAGTGACAGAGCGGAGAGAAAAGGGCACAAAGGAATAAGAGAATTAGCCTGGAAAAAGTGTGGAAAACGGAGTCAGCAGTGCAGCCAAAGGCACAGGCAGGTATATAAAGTATATGCACCTTCTTGTTCTACGTGCATAATAATTTAATCCCACCTATCAGCCTCTGTATTATTAACCAGTGTATCACAGTGAACTGCTGCAGCAACGCTGGCTAAAGATGGGAAAAACGCAAAAGAATAACAGAGTCAGAGGAAGAAATGGATTAAGAGAAGAAGAAGAGGGAGAGGAAAAGAGAAGAGGACATTTGCAAATCACTTCTGGGAAGAGCACACAAACTGTGTTGCCATGGTAATGGATACACTAGTGGCTATGTGCATATAAATTGATGCGAATGTGAATTTCTGCAATTCATTACAAAATAAATAAACTCAATTGAATTTTCTCACTTATTGCACCTCAAGCTTTGAATGCTGGGGTCCGTCATCATGATCCCCACCTCTCAACCACATTCATGAAGCTTTTTATGTGCAGCAGCATCCCCGCCGGCATCCCATCAAGGCGATCTAATTGCTAAATGGAATGTGTGCTTTCATAGAAAATGAATCGAGTCAAAGTTTCTCTTAAGATTCATAAAGCTTAGCAGAATATTTGGGTAGGATTCATTAATAAGAAATGGGATACCACTCTGCAGATAATACTCAAACTGAATTGCTATGATATCTGACTGTGACTAAACAGGCAAAGATTGCAAAGCATTATTCATTATTCAGCTAAACTGTAAGCAAATCCATAGGGGATCTATGAAAACCTCATTAAATCATGCAATAAAGCTTCAAATTAACCACTTAGCCTCTTCATTTGTTTTGATTATTCAAGAAATCAAAAGCTTCAGTTAATGTTGTTTTGGGCCAGTCAATCAGGCAAGTAATTGTTCACTGTACTCTAGCCAATAATATCTTCCAAATGTGTACTAATAACATAATCAGTGCACACTCTCATGCACAATTACACCAAAAACAGGCAAAAATATTCATGCCTGCACAACGCCACATTAAAAGTATGACTTTCCACAAATCAAATCAGCTGCATTGTTTGATTTCTTTCATTTTAACGTCATGCACACAAAGTGCCCAACCCCTCACGAGATGTCAAGACACCAAAAGCTCAGCTGCATTGTTCAAACATTTCCTTTCATTAAAAAATGGCAGGTTATTTTACAGCTCATGCTAAACAAAGTATCCTGTCTTCTCTCCCACACTTGGCAAATAAAGTCTGCTGCAAAAAAGGATCCTTTACTAGAACACTCAAGTTCTTCATCATCCAGCCAAAAATAAATCAACATAAATAGAGAACATTTTAGTAAAAAAAAAAAATAGTCAGTCAGTCAAGAATTATTTCCAAAATTATCATTTCAAAAGAATCATTGAGAATTTAATTGCAATATTGCTTAATGATTCCCACTCAAATTTAATTTGCACTGGTTTCAGATTAAACCATATACTCAATCTGTCTGTGCCTATGAGCTGGATACATGCATGTCTTCCTGTCTCCTAATGCATTTGTCTTATTAAATCATGAGTCTATCCTGAGTCTAATTAACTTACTCAGCTGTTGTTAAGTTGCTTGACTAGAAGGTGAATTGCATAAATTTTGTGAGCCTTGCAACAATCGCCTGAATTTAGCAAATGCTATGCTACAAAAACGCTTTACAAGGAAGGGATACTCCTTATTGTTAGAATCAAGTTGTGTAAGTAAGCCCCCAGTCGTTCAATAAACCAGAAAAGAGGCCAGAATCACTACAGTCATCTGTCCACCTCTGAAGTGGCATTAAACCTGCCTGTCTGTAGGGCTAATAGTAATGTTCTTCAGTGTAACTGTGCCAATAGGGATGTTTGTTTTTTGTTTAAATTATACTTCACATAAGGTTCTACATTATAGGCATTTTTTATGAGACAGTAAGTTTGTCATTTTGGTTTATATTATTTATCAACAGACCATTTTTCTCTATACTTGAAAAACATTTTGCTGCTAATCTCCTGACCATCGCAAAGTAACCTGCTCTGGAAAATGCAAGACAGCTCATTTAAATAAAATAATGATTGATTAATCGGTTGTTTAAGTCTGTGTAAAGCAGCGATAAATGTGTGTTCTGATTTTGTCACACCACAAAAATGTCTTATTAACCACCAAGCTACATTTGAATGATTAAAAAAAAATTACCAACTATATAAAATTTGGTCTCAAAATCATGAAAAAAAGCAGTTTTCTCTGGGGATGTGTTCACTCCAGTGAGCTAGATGTCAAACACCACTACGACTTGAAAGATGGATTCTCCATCTGGCAGTTTTATTGGACTTGTTCAGACATGTTTGAGCCACCAGAGCCAGAGGACAGTGACCTATCAACTCCTTTCACAATCAACTGTCCCCCTCAGTCTGCAACAGGATGGTATCTGTTTTTCTTGGGCGTTGGGTTGTTGGAACTATAGTAAGAACTAACTGATGGCTGATTTGGATTGAGACTTGCTGAAGGTATGTTCATAACTGATCGTTGGGGAGTATTGAGATATTTCAGGTCCCCCCAAAAAATCCTGAACACAGAAATGTGTGAACAACAGTTCTATGATCTAAGTCCACAATTCAGTATTCATTGTTCTCAGTTTTTTTTTATGTTTTCAGCAACTATTTTTAAACATGTAATTTAGAAGAAGTTGTTTAGAAGAAAAGGTCTGAATTGCCTTTATACAGACTTGAAGAATTTGATCAATCACAAAAAACTGAATCAATTTACTATCAAATTAAGATCTGAAATACAACGGAGATTATTTTTAGGAGTATGCTCCACATGTTATCTGATATAAGGGATAATGCACAGTGAACAGGTCATTATTGCAAAACAAACCCTGACATGGTGGTGCAGGACCCAGACATGAATCAGCCTGTTATAATTGATTGTTAACATTACCAATCTTACCAATGATCGATTAAGGAAAGTGCTTACAATCTGCAACTCTAATTTCAACTCATTAGCTCAGGGATGACAATGTGAAACATCCCTATTAAATATCTTATTAATGAGTCTCTGATCAGACTTGGGTTGTGCAAATGGATGAATATATCACCTACTGGAGATGGGCTGAATCCATTGGCAGTTGTTTTTATGGGGGTGATTTTTGCTCATGTAATGGTCAGCAGAGTGACAGGCGCTGCTCCACAATGCACTCTCATCTAGCGGCACAGTACACACCCACTCAGCCAGCGGCGAGTGCTTTGAGCTGGGCGATGAGTGAAAGGAAAACAGTCTGTTGAGCCAGACTGCTGAATAAACGTCTAACGTGGTGAATTGAGGATTCGTTTCAACCAAACCAGAGTTGGTGATGGTTGGGGCAGTGGAAAGACTAACAAAGACAGGTTTGATGAGTTTTACATGCTTTCGCATTTGAATGAGGCGCGTTTTACGAGGAGATAGCGTGGCCAAATTAAGCTCATCTTAGTTCAATAAAAGGGAGGAACTTGAATTCAGAAGGTGTAGTGGATGTAGTGGACATAACATAGTGAACTCGCCACTCACACACATCTCCCAGCTGAGACTCGGGAGGATGGGAGGAGGAGGGAGGGGGCTCGACTGTATCGCCAGTTGCTGGTTGATGGGTTGACAGTGGCCAGTAGGAAAATTTTAACATGTCGCCCAATCTTAGATCAGACTAAATTTACCTTGGGGGGTGTTTAAATGAAATAAAGCAGAAGTAAGTAAACAAATCCTGGTGTATAATATTCTAATACTGGGATGATACAACATACAGAAAATCCCTCACAGGCTGAGACGTACAATTTATCCTTCTGTTTACCTCTGATTTTGCAATTAAGCGGTATATTAAAAAGAAAAGACTATATAAAAACACATGCATAAATAAAGCACTACAATAGATAAACAACTCAAGGGGGCTAGTCTCCACATGTGCCTCGACTGCAAAGTTCCAGCATCGTCAGAATATTGTGGAGGTAAGAGGATGCTTAAGCATACACTGTAAGTTTAACTCTGTATTCTTTGGCCACTTTTTTTTTTTTGTTTGTTATCTGTGCTTCATTCTACTAATTAACCACTGTATTATGAGCTGAGGGTGAATGCGTAGTGTCTCTCTCCCTCTCCCTCGCTGCAGTGATTGCAGCAATGCTCGGGTGTTGGGAAGAGGAGAGGATGTTTCTGGGTCACCAGCTGCCTACGTTTTCTGCAAACACAGCACTGCTAGACCTCACCAGCTGTTTTCTCTCACCATCTCTACCCCTTCGAACTTCCTCTCGTTCTCTGTCGGTGTCTTTTTTTTCCCCCTCTTTCTCACTACATGTTTCTCTACGCTGTTTCCAGATGCTTGCCTGCGGCTAGAGGAAAATTAACTGTCTCCTCTCTTACTACGACCCTACTACTGTGCGTAATTGTGTTTGCATATTAATAGAAAAGAGATAAGTGAGACTTAGGCATGTCTGAAACATGAGGACGTATTGATCATTAGTGAGGAGAGGGGGTAGGAAAGAGAGGAGGACAAACAGAGGAGACAGAAGTGGTGGAAATTTTTCCTTTGATTTTGGCTGTGGTGTCATCAGGATGAAGCGCTGATCACACAGCTCAGAGAAAGATGTGATTACTTTCTATCCTCCGAGTCATTTAATTACCACTCCATAACCTTCCAAATGCAAAAGAGGGAAGGAGAGAGAGAAAAAATGAGAAATATAGAAAAAGATTTTTTTTAAAAGAGGACGGAGAGAGAGCAAGAATGCAAATGGAACTGGGGAAAGAGTAATTGGACAAGAGTGATAATTCTAATCCTACAGCAGTTAAATATGCATAAATGGGATTTAATCCATGGGGCGGCAAATGCGCGGAACCACAGTGGTTGTAATTGTAAGTGTGTTTTAATGTATGTCCCATATTATGTATGAGCCATTTAGACTGCATGCTGCTGTTCGAAATGCTAATGCATGTAGCTAGCCTGTGTGTTTGTGCGTATGTGGGTGTGTCTACCTTTATTTTATGGTTCTTTGGCCTGCAAGTGGGTTCATAAGTGTGTTTAATTTTGTATGTTTGTCTCTTTCACTGCCCTGAAACATCTGTGTGTTGTATTTTCTCCGCAAAGAACAAGTGTAACTCTATCCTTAATCATGAATATGGATAACAGTGTGTAAAGGATGTGAAGGGGAGGGAGCAGAGTTGAGTGAGTGTTGGAAAAAGGAGTCGACATTGTTGAGCAATTACGATTTAAAAGCGTCCCCCCACCCCTCCCCAGAACGAATGAATAGTGCTTCGTCAGTTCTCGCAGACCTGCACTCCAAATATAATCTTGATCAATATGTTCTGAGCTCCGAGCTAATCGCTTCATAGACTGCACATACTTTGCTATTCAATCTTTGTATTTCGGAGATAAAAGATCAAACGCAGTCAAGTAGGGGGATTTACGCTAAGAGGTCACACACACACACACACACACACACAGATATCCACTACAGTGAGCACACACTCCAAAAGGGTAACTTTGGCATTTTTGAACCTGGACTCTCTTTTCCAATGTGTCACCACTAAAGAAGTCGGCTGAAAGTACTGACTGATAGGTTTAGATTGTTATTCTGTGTCTGACAACACTATGGAAAAGCGCTCTACAGAGAGAGGGAGAGAGAGAGAGATTTTTTAAAGAGGGAGATAACCAGTGTTATTGCGCTTGCCAAACTAACCAGACACCCTTTGCAAAACTGTCACATGCTGTTAATCATCACTGTCATCTTCATTCAAACTAGGGATGTTCCTACTGACTAATTTCCCTGTCGATTAAATTGAGCTTTTAATTTAGAATAGCTGACCAGTGTAAAAGTGAAACATAAGAAAACATTAGGAAAACAGTCAAAAAATGAGCACAATTTATAATCAATGATGTTAAAGTTGTCCGAAAAAAAATTAAGTGTCAGAGCCATTTCAAACCATTAATCACATTCGCAGGAAAAAAGGGGCTGCTGTCTGCTGGCGCTGTAGCCACCACTCATAGTGAGTAGCTACATAATATCATAGAGGCAGCAGTTAATTGGCATTGTACATGAACAAAATACCAATGATTAGTTTAACCAGCTAGTATTTCAGAAACAAAATAAAACAATAAGGCTTACAATGACCTGGACGAATGACGAATGAGAACATTCACGGACAAAATAAAACAATGATTATGTTAACATTACAGTTTTGAAAACGAAGTCTGGTTAGTTTGTCAGGAGCAATAAACCAGATATTTCCGGTTCTCTTTCTGTAGCGACCCTTTCCATAATGTTGTCAGACACATAGAATAACAATCTGAGCCTGTCAGTGGCATAAACAGCCACTTATAGAGGACTTACTATGATGGTGTGCAGTTGCCCAGGGGGATATTGTTGCAGCGCACCTTCACTTCTGCTGCTTCAGTGGTCTCGTTCAATACTGGACCAATTTTAAAAATTACCATCCCCATTAGTCACTTACGCACAAAAACATGAGGAAACATGGTCCTGGTTTAAAAAATACCAAAATTAACCTTTATAGTTAGACCTCTACCAAACACTCCGCCCACAGTATAATGTCTTGGCTGACACACATACTTACACATACACAGGATGAAGCCGTAAACTGTACACAGACACACGCATACACACATGGAAAGGGGAGATAGCAACGCTCAAAGGCAACACTGGGGGGGTAATTTGAATTTAAAAACAAGAGATCAATCACTTCAAGCAAAGATTATCATTTCACACACGCGTTTTGAGCCGAGGCTGGTATGAAATGTTAAGCACTCTGACAGCAGCCAATATGCCCTTGAACACACTTCACACCATGCCACAGTTCAGCAAATCTACTGGGAGCAGTTACAGCAAGCTACAGCAAGCACCACCTCGCCATCGCACGCCCCAGCTCTTCAATAAAGAAAAAGAAGAACTTTTGGTCTTTAGCGAGTCAATATCTCCCGAAACTCAACCGCGTCAAAGCACTCTGATCCTGAATATAGATATTTTCCAATAATATATACTGGTATTTTCAGCAGGCGTAGCAAAAAAGAAGGAATACATGGCTAGGAACTTGTGTGTCTCAATCTTGTTAACTACCAAATCTTAATTAAAGGTGCTTATAATAAATGACCTCTGATCACTTATGCTCTCATGCAGTGCCACAGTACACACCCACTCAACCAGACCCTGACTGCGCTGAGCTGGGATAAGAGTGAGAGGTAAATTTCCTGCAGAGCCCGACTCTTTGCACTCTTTTCACACAGTGAATTAAGGATTTAATTACACTTAACCAGAGCTGGTGATTGTTGGAAAAGTGGACAGACTAACAAAAACGGTTTTGGTGAGTTTTACAAGTTTTTCTGTCGAATTTGAACTAAGTGTGTTTTATGAGGAGCTAACAAGCCAATGAGCTTCATCTTAGTTCAGAAAAAGTGTGAATTCAGAAGGTGTACGGTTGTGCTTATCGGTTTAAAAGGGAAAATAGGTTTGAGAATATTTCATTTCTTGACACTTTATGAGTTTATTTTGTTTGTTGGACATAGTGAACATACAGTATGTAACAGTTCAGGAAAATTCTAATATATCACCCAACCCTAATGTGTAAAACACTGCACCCGGGTCGCTCCATCGATCGATCCACAAAAACTCCTCACCCTTTGGTGGCCACAGTTTTCATCTTAGGAGGTTGGTTGGTTAGAAGGCCGCCAACTTAATAAGCCTGCATTAAATTTAGGCTTGCACAATATGGTAAAAGAATATATATATATATATATATTTTGACAGATATTGCGATCATTCACAATTAGTGGAAATGATACATTTTGCAATTTTTTGCATTTTCTTACATCTCTAGAACAAGATTTGTAAACCAGAGCATCTCTGCAGCACTCCAGTACTTCATTATAATGCTGTTTTGTCACGTATTTTTCCTTTATCATTGCAATCAATTACAAATAATCGAAATACACACACACACACACACACACACACACACACACACACACTCACACACATACAGTATATGTACATAACTATAATCCTAAACCTAAGAGCAATGTAAAATTGAGGAGAGCTGTATTCAGTGGTATTGTACTGAACATAGAGAGCACAGCATGGCTCTGAATGCCATTGCCATGGTGCAGTGATGTTCATGAAGAGCTGCAGCAAACCACTGATAACAAAGGCAACGATGATGAGGGAATGAAGGCATGACAAGAATAAACCAGGACCTCCTGTAACAACTATTGTAATGTTAAAGTAAAAGAGACAGCATAAAGGAGAGTACAAAATGAATACATGCGATAACAGCATGGGGGCAGCAAGAAATGACACAAGTACAGAGATGAAGAATAGGAGCCAACATGAAAGGGGTCCGGCGTAACAGGAAGGATGAGGGAAGGTTGGAATTAGGGAAAGACATGGAGGATGAACTGTCAAAACCAAATAAGCTCTGTCACCATGAAATCCACACTTTCACCAGCTCACTTTACCGCTTAATCAAAGTCTAGCCTGAGTGATTACATGGCCCCTTTTTTTTCATAAAAGTGCCACTATTTAAAAAAAGCTCCTAATGCTGCGCTCTAGGAATCATTTCTAATTTATTCTCACCAGTCCTGATCTGCCAACCAAAGCTATTATGGGAAAGTCAGGATGATGTGCTGTCAGAAACCAGAGAAATAGATGTCATCCACAGCAATAAGCCTGTAATAACTACCGTCAAATTATTTTCAGGGCCTAAGTAACTTTTTTCTCCTCATCTCCCCATTTGGCCCCTGGTGCCTCTTTTGCAGCTTGTAAAATGCTTATTATCATAATTGCATAACTGCGCATATAGCATTTGAGAGGTTGAATTGAGGCAATATATGCCTCTTCTCATCATTAACATACAAGGAGATTACTGAACTCCACTCGTGCGCAAAAATCATCCTCTCAAGTGGACGTTTTCTGTAACTGTTGTGACTAATATGTCTGCATACATGTACTGCACACACAGCGAGCAGTTCATTCCAGAACATGAGAGTTTTCCTGCCATTTCCGTTCTCCTTTTCCTCAGGAGAACAGAGGATGATTCAGGTGTAATTGTCAATGAGTAAGAAAGAATGAGTGAAAAGAGGACAAGAGAGCGAGGACGGCGAGAGGGAGAAAGAGCACTTGGTTGTGTTTAGGGTGGCTCACTGTAGCTAAAGTGACATTTTGGTGAGATGTGCACTTTCCAAAACCCCTGTGGGGGTGCAAGGGGCATGCCCAGCCATGCCAGCCTTCTCTCTGCAGTTACACTGTATCCTGACACTAAGCACAACAGGCAGGCCAGGCCACGCGCCCAAACACATTATACTCTCCCCTATCTAACACTCAAACAAAAACACATTAATTTTATCATACCTGACATAAGCACAATACCCTCTGATAATCTAAAATGAAAACGTGCACACACATACACACGCACACCTTCATCTGCTGCACTGTGAGATTAGACAAATGTGTTCCCCCTTCATGCCCTCTGGTAGTCCATCTGGGTACTCAGAGTTTGAACTCAATTTGTTCCATATTGGCACCATAATTTAACAGCAGCTTCATGCTATAAGCCCAGCCAGCTCCCTGTGTTCTGCATATGACCCACACAGTCTCATCGCATGAAAGGCATGAATTTAGACAGAGATGAGTGGGGCTGGGTATCCAGAACCGATTCCAACTAAGAATCAATTCCAAAATTAGCGGCAATTCGTACACAAAATACAACATTCTATCACTAGATGGAAGCAAACAGCGATTCTTATGTAAAGATATAGTGGATTTATTGTTATCCCTTATCTGTTTACAGCAGCTGCCTGGTCACAATATATCAAGCATTGCAGCTGAACAGCACACCAAAATATGTTTCAGAAAACATTTTAAGCCAGAAATCAACAATGTAGTAACATAACCTCGATTCATATTTGATCAGCATTGCTTAATTCCACAGTTTGATCTGAGTTGTGGGATTCTTCGTTGAAAAACCAGAGCCAAAATGGCTGTCACCTGTTTAGAACATTTTCTTGTATTACAGCTAAGCGGTACACCAAAATATGTAATAAAAATATTTATGCAAGGAATAGGCAATGTAGCGACATAATCTTGATTCATATTTGAGCAGCACTGCCTTGTTTAACCGTTTTTTCTGAGTTTTGTGAGCAGTGTAACAATTTTTCACAACGTTATTGAGTAAAAACGAAACTTGCATTGGTTTTGGTCTGACATGCTGGTGGTCTACTGTGACCTCTAGAGGAAGTAAATGTCCTTTAAATCATGAGACTCGTTTAACCTACTCAGCCATTGTTAAGTTGCTTGACTAGCAGGTGAATAGCACAAATTGTCAAAAGTCTTGTAACAATCACCTCAATTTAGCAAATTCTATGCTACAAAATGCTTTACAATTATGGGATGCTCTAAAGTTACAGAAAACTAGCCCAGGTGAACCCCGAAATATTCAAGATTCAAGAAAAGGGACCACTATTGTTACAGTTATCTTACCAACGTTATATTGCTGTAAAGACTGCAGGAGGACACTGAAAGAAGAATAAATCAAGCATCTATGAGAACTGAAATCAATAATCAGAATCGGAACTGTTAAAATCCAAACAATACAACCCTAACAGTAGGATGAGTGACAGGGTAAGAATTGCAGCAAAGTGATGTGATTGAACAGGAGAGTGGCTCTATGGAGGGATTGAGTGAGAATATTGTATGGTTTGACCTCTGACACCCTGTTATAGAATGATCTTGGGTTTAAATTAGAGAGGCTGAAAGGCTACGAGGTGCTTTCATTCCCAATGATGCACAGCAAACTGCGGTATTGACTGAAAAACAACATCACTCGGTGCAGAGAATTCACAAAACACACATAACAATCAGACAGTCTGCTGCCCCGGGGCGCTAAGGGGGGGGACAGTGCAGGCTTTCACACGGTGACAGAACCACTAATGCTAAAATGTCAGCGCACTGTTAGGCAGCAGGCAAAAAAACAAACCAGAGAGAGAGAAAGAGACAAAGAAAGAGGAAGAGTAAAACGCTAACCAAAAGTCCCAACTCCTCTGAGCACAAGTTGGGGTTAATGTTACAGCTGCGCTCCAGTGCCCTGCCAACAGCAGTGGTAAACAAACTGCACACATAGCTTCTGACCTAAAAATGTCAGAAATTAATAGTGAGTGAAAAACATTGGTCTTAAAGGGATAGTTCGGATTATTTGAGGTGGGATTGTATGAGGTACTTTTCGGTCAGTAGTCAGTGTATTACCTACAGTAGATGCCAGTTGGCCCGCCCACAGTTAGGAGAAGCAGAAAGGGGCACCGGTACAGAAGCTAAGCAATGTACTGCTATGGACAGGGTGAGCAACAAAAGGTATTTTAGCCACTAAATAAAGACCCACCTAAAAACAATCAATGACAGTTGACGTGTACACTATATTCAGGATATTTTCACAGTTTTTCTTTGCTGTCAGACCAACCAAACTCCACAGGCAAGATCAGTCATTTTACCTCATAGAACACAGGAGTTGCTGGTCTACCACTGCCTCAATCTGTTAATCTGTTGAATCTGAACTAACCTTTTAAAGCACCAAAATCACACAATAATACAAACTAACTAACCAGTGGAGGCAGTTGACTAGCAACTCCTGTGTTCTGTGAGGCAAAATGACTGATTTCACCTATAAAGTTTGGTTAGTTTGGAGAGTGCTATATTTGGTGTATAAAATAGTCCCATAAGGAAAGGCTGTCTGGCAACAAAGTGAAATTGTGAAAATTTTCTAAATGTAGCCTTCACTTAAACGGATATTGATTTTTAGGTGGACCTTTTTTAAGTGGCTGAAATACCTTTTGTTGCTGACCATGACCAGTACACTGCTCAGTTCCTGTGCAAGTCCCTCTCTGCTTTTTCCACTGACTATCAGTAACTACCTCATACAAACCCTTCGAATAATCTGAACTATCCGTTTAAAATACTGGTACATACAGTATTACATACAGTATTTTGCCTCAGGCCAGCAAGGCAATATAATATTCACCCAGTGTATTCCATGAACAGATAAAGTGACCAAACTGTTTTGCACTCCAGGGAGCACAGGAACTGTCTTAATGTACATGAAGCATGTTTTAAGCTACTGTATATCAGTGCCAAAAGCTAATCTAATCAATTAGCTATGGTGACATTAGAGTTGGAAACTGTGGCATTAGTGTCAGTCATTGGATATCAATCAAAGCAAATTAGCATTTCTGCTGCATGAGCCGCACTTTCAACGACCGCACTGAACTTGAACATACGAGGAAGGCATCAGGTAAACTGTAAAACACGACAAGAAGTGGCACGGCAGGTTCATCCATCACAACAAGGTGATTTTTTTTATTTTTTTTATTTTTTTTAAATAACACAAGCTACGGGACCTGGTCTGGAGCCAGACAATACGTGCTGTGCTGTCAACAACAGCTTTTATTATCAGCTTATAAGAAATAAAGCCTGGCTCGTTGGAAGGTGCATAATGTTCAGGGTGATTAGATCACAAACGTGATGAATGGGGATAGCATCAGAACAAGATATGCATTAATGAAAGAGAGGCTGTGATTTCTCACAGGCTTGGCCCTTCTATGGGACTCTGCAGGCAGTGTACTGAGACAGCTTGTCTGGTTGCTTTGGTACTCTGAGAAATTGCAAGCATGTGTACAACCCATCACTGTAAGACCATTCATCCTTATGGAGCTCTGGGGCCCCTTCATCTGCTCAATATGGGAAATGTAACGTTTTCACTCTCTTCAGCCGGTGCTATTCAGGTAACAAAATTATATTTTACTGAATGAAGACTATGCCAACAGGTGCTATATTTGGAGGTGCAGCTGCACTCAGCAATGCTTTGGATTGTCTTAATGAACCCAAATACACAGCTACTGTTACTGTTAAGGAGGTTCAACAGTGCAGCAATGGCATGCCCTAGCGTCACCTTGAAGAACCTGTGGCTACAAGGTCAAGAACAGCTTCACACTTTAAGATGCAAACATATTTATTTTCTTGCAATGTCATAAATGACAGCAAAATGTGCATACCAGCATTTCTAAATAGAGTTGCAAAGATAAGTCAATCAGAAACAAATTAGTTGTCAACTTGTTTGATTTGACAATCAATTTATCACGTTAGTCATTTCAAGTAAAAATGTCACACATTCGTTGGTTAAAGCTTCTTAAATGTGAGGATTTGCTGTGTCCCCAAAAAAAAGGGGAAAAAAGCCATTTGAAAATGTCGCTTTGTGCTCCAGGAAATTGCGGTGACCATTTTTCAGAACTGTTTGACATTTTATGGACTAAACCGGGGGTTTCCAAAGTCTGAGACTATAGGCCTCCCCTCAGACAAATCTCAGATAAAGCCTGTCCAAAGGCATTTATTAGTTTCTGATTTTAGTTTTCTGGCATTTCTTCATTTCTGATTCTGGGAAATTGAAATTCCCCCAAACTACTGAACTATCTCTCTATTTAATGCTCTCCTTTTGATAGCTAATATTGTCTTCCACTTTGAAAACATTTGAACTAAACACTGAACTGATGAATCCTGGAAAAAAGTATCAAAATGAAAATAATCATCATTTGCAGCCGTACTTTTAAAGTTCAGGTATTTCATTTGTAAAAATCTGCACAAAAACCAAAGTGCAAAGTCTTTCTGGGTTAAAAAGGCATGGTTCTCTGTTTAATGCCATTGTGTGAGGCACAATTGCACACTATGTGGCTATAGCCATGATGTAAACCCTTCCTCCATCTTATAACTTCACAGCTGGCAAGACTGATATCCCATGACGGCACTGTGGTACAGAGAAATGATTAATGTATTTGCAGCACAGCCCAAGAAACTTCCTCAATATTGGTGAGCAGTGTCGCTGGCAAGTGCAGCTGCAGGCACAATGCCCAAGTCTGGTCCAGCCTCTCAAGGTTTGGCTCCTGTGAGGGACAGAGTGATGGGTCTGGGATTGTCAGTGAATCTGGTGCAGATTATCAAAGATGCACAGGGCAATCTATGATTTCATGCTGGGTTTCCATCACTGGTCTGGGAAAGGAGCTGCAGACTGATTACACTGCTGACTAGATTCATGTGCAATCAGAGTACTGATGCTCTGAGTATCAAAGTCTTTATTTTATCATGTGGTGTTTTGATATGTTCTCTAATAGGAAGCTGCATTGTTTTTTGGAGAAAGCACTGCTGCTCGCTTTGATCTTGGCAAAGAGTGTGTGATCTGTGTGCCATTTCAGACAACAGCTTTCTGCTTATATCCACAAAGTCCATCAAAATCTGCCAAAATATGTCCAACCTGCCCAAGAACATTAAGAACTCATTAGTCCAAGGATGATTCAGCTAAATAATTCCATCTTTGCCTCCAAAAAGGAACAAAGAATTGAGAAGTTTCATCCCTTGTATCACAGGCAAAACACGAACAGTATATCTCCAGCATGCAGTGGCATTTTTATATGTAAAAGATTGGAATGGCTACATACCAGGAAAATTACAGTTTTCTGTCCAGCTACTGATGTGTTTTTAACATATCACAGGTCCACAAAACACTTTTGACAGAGTGGTTTGCAGAAACCTGAGAGCTCACTTGGAGGAAAGCAGCATGCGGTTCTCTCTCTGGGCAAACTTCTCAAGAACTCTGGAGATGAAGTCATGCAGCTGCTAAAGCCTCGGCTCACTCTCACACACAGTCTCAGAAATCATCTGAATACTGAATTGACAAAGTCCGCCGACTTGTTGTGGCCCCGCAGTGCTGTTTCATATTTCCCCACACAGTTTAATACATGTCATGATCCAACTGAGCACGTACCTGTTTTATTCTTTTATGCTAACCGTTTATGCTGGATACTTTTCCTTCCCCATTTAATTTTACCAGCAGTAAAATTATGTATATATCCTGGGGCTCGTGGATACCGAGGCGCTTTAATTCCAATTTCTCCATTAAATTAAAGGTTTCTAACCTACCTAACCTACAACATCCACTTCAGTCGTTTTCTCAAGTTAGGTGGCGTTAGCTAAGAGAGTCTCCCCTCTTCTTGCTGACTATAAATCAGAAGTGTTGGAGTTGCCAGACGTCACAGACAGACAGATATCCAATCAACTCTGAAATATGAAAGCCGCTGTAGAGTGGCTACAGGCTATCTGCCCCACACATAATCAAATTTGCTTGATCTAGATTGAATACAGTAACACTCTTAGCATGTGTATTGAGAGCAGGTCTCATGCAGTCACGCCGTGAGAACCAGTGTGGGTTGACTGCAGGCACAAATCAGAACACGGTAAATATGAACTAAAATCCTAACGTGCAATTTAGGAAGATGCCATATTCATAGGTAATGAATTATAGCAGATCAGATCAGCTGGATGCAACACTGCGGACTACCCCAGGAGGAGAGGAGGTGAGCAGATAAGAGCCATGCTACAGGTGGGACTTTAGGGTGTTCCTGGCCAATGTCCGGTCAGGAAAATGAAAATGGGACTGCTCACCAGAGCCTGCTCCACCCACTGGATCAAGCTGTTGCACCTGAGGGGCAAAGCGTAGTCCGAGCTGACAGGAGGCAACACGCAAGACAGTCAAAGTTGGTGGACAATTTCCCAGATGTTGATTTTTTTAATGTGGAGATGTCGACCATATTATCATCACCATCTTGTGGCTGGTGTTTACATTCCAGACACAAATTCAAAGAATTCACTGCTGACCATTTTGTGTGTTGCATTAAGAAACTAATTTCGTTGTACAACCCTGTAATGATAAATTACCTTGATTTTGCAATTCCTTGATATTAATTACATAATTTGTTTACACAGTTTTTTCTGATGACAACAGATATCGGTATAGGCTATAAGTATTAGAATAAGTATTATCCAACAAAGCTGCCTAATTGACAAATATGTTAAACTTTGTTTATTGTTTGTTTATTGTGTCTGACCTGTGTTGGGACAAACATATTGTACAAAAGCCCTGCTGTTCATCGACAAGCTCATATGTCTCAGATCTTGAAGCCTTCTTCCAGCACATAAAGAAAAAGAGTCGGCAGCAGATTTTTCAAACAAGTCTGCACTTTTAAATACATCATCAGTAAGGCACCTTTGACAACAATAAAATAAGACATCACTATAATGGATCACCTCGCAAAAGCAAGTTTAAAGCCTCTGCAAGTTAGTCTGTCTACCACTCTGAAGTTAATGGAAAAATGTCTGTCTCAAAGGTATATTTAAAAAAAACAATCTACAACAACATGCTTTACCCACAACTCAATACGGTGCCATATTAATCTAAATGAACGCCTCTATCAAACACTCTATGGCTTCAGCAAGTAACAATACTCTAAGAGAAAAGGCAAGGGGGAAAAAAATCAAACTCAATCACCTCCAGTGTTAACCACTGTACAAGGACACTGCTGGGCTATGACCATCTTCTTAAACTTAATGGAAATAGTTCTATGGTTCAACAAGCACAATCAACTACAGAGCGCTAACAACCTTGCTGACCAAGAATGTTCAATTTGTGCTTCTTCCCCTTGTTCTTTTCTTTATATACGAGGAAGAAGTGTATATGTAGGCATACTGCATAACCACACACACATACACACACATTGGTCTAAGTCTCCAGAGACCCGGAGCGCCCTTTCTCTCTCCCGCTTTTTCTAATCCTGGCAATTAGCGAGAAATAATTAATGATAAAAAAAATGAAAAAGTTGAGGGCAGAGAGCCTTGAAGATAGAGTTCTGCACCGTAAGCATTCAGTTCCCCCTCTCAAGGTCCTCAAGGTCCACTGCTCTCTGGCTCTGATCCTCACACAGCTACTGGAGGAGGCTCGAACAAAGGCCTCTTTGATATCAGCTGCTCTGCGTCACTCGCTTTCACCCTCTCCTCCTACATCTCAAACACGCTTCTTTTCCTGTTTTCCTAACTGTCTTTGCCTACTGTTTACTTCCCCTACACTCTTAAAGATAAAAAGGCTCACTAGAACCATAAATGGTTCTTTGGATTGCGCCCATGAGAGAGCCCTTCTGGTTCCTGGTAGAACATTTTATAAAGATTCCACCTGGAACCCACCAAAAGGAGTTATACCTAGAGCCATGTGTGAAAGGTTTCACTGAGATGAGATGTTCTACAGAGAACCCTTGTGTGATGTAAGCATTTCACCCAGAACCGTCTCTAGGGGTTCTATCAAGAAAGTTTCCACCTTCTGGGTGCTAACAAGAAACCACCCAAGGAGTTTTACCAAGAACCTGTTTATATTCTAAAGAATGTATCTAGAACTCTGCCAGGAGGTTATAACCAGAGCCCTGTTATATCCCAAGGTTTCATAAAGGTTCCACTTGGAACCCTTTCAGAGAGTTCTACCTGGAACCCATGATTAAAGGGTTATACCTAGAACCATATGTGAAAGGTTTCACTGAGAACCCCCTTTGAGATGCTCTACAGAGAACCTTTATGTTGTGTAATTATTCCACCCAGAACCCTCTATGGGGGTTCTATCAAGTACCTTTCCACTGGCTGTTAACAAGGAACTAACTAGGGGGCTCTATCAAGAACCCTTTTATATTCCAAAGGTTTTATCTAGAACCCACCCTTTTATTATGGTATGAAGAATCCTTGACAAAACTTTGTCGAAAAAGCTCTTCAATCCTTGAAGAACCCTTCTTTCAAAAAGTGTTTTTTTTTTTTAATGAAAAGGGTTCTTAATGGAACATTCAGTCTTCCAAAGAACCCTTGATAAATCCTGTCTTTAAATCAGCGTTCTTCAGAAGCAAATGGTTCTGGTTAGAAACTCAGCCCTTCAGGAAGAAGCCTTATTTTTGGAACCTTATTTCTAAGAGTGTACCCTTGATTACATCCTCCCAACACCAAGGTTGCGGCCTGCCTGCTCAGGGTCCATCTGACAGAAAACTTCGAAGGTTACAGCAGACATCTGCTGCACTGCTCCTCCCCCCCAGAGTAAGGCTTTGTTTGATTGCCTCCCTGTGAAATTAATAAGAGTAGCCATTAACAATCTGGTATAAATAGGGAGTCAGTAGATGTGGAGCTGTGAAGGGACGTGTGATGCGGCTGAACCTTGATCATGCAGCGCAGCGATGGAGCTACTAGTGGCGGGGAAATGGGGAGGTTGTGACCTTGTGAAGTCACTCGGGGGCCACATACAAGCGTAATGTGGTCCTGTGATCAGAGAGAAATTGCAATGTCATCCCAGGCTGGGGAGCAACTGTGATGTGATGTCTGCACAGGCGTTCTCTTTAATAAGTACAACTGAATGTGTGTAAACATCTAGATTTTCCCATAGGAAATCAATATTCATATTCATATGTAGTTCAGTTTTGGCGTGCATGTGTGCGTCTACATTAACTCTGAGCAGACAGACAGACAGCTGAAGAGAAGGCATGAGGGAGAGAGGTGGAAAAAAAACACTCCTGAGCACTCCTGCCCCCTGGTGGCAGTTTGCAGCAGCACCTCTCAAGGCTCCGGCTGGGTTACAGTACAGAAGAGGGACTGCTGTGTGAATAGTCTGGGGGTTTCTTCTTATTGCACCACCTCATCCTCCTGAAGGGTGGCTTTGATCTCTGCATACATTTAAATTCCAAAGAGGCAAAAAATACCGACGGGTGGTATAAAGCTCATTCATTCATAAACGCAAAAGCGACTGGGATTTAGATCTTGAATTACAGGGAGAGCAGACATCATTTCATAATACTCTTCAAGCTAATTGTGTTTCACTTGCTCGATATTTCAAATGCTTGATGTCAGACTTTGAATGCTGCCTTCACAGAGATGTTTTATTTGCCACTGGCGGAGATAATTTAGCGCAAATTTGAAGCATGCAGCTACCCCAGTCCTACTAGAAGCATGTCAGATGTCGTCTCTCATCTTTTCTATTTTGAACACATCTGCTTGTTTCATCTTATTCAAACCTCTGCACACCTGTTAAGTACACAAATTCAGCGCAGAAAAACTGTTGTGTGAGTGTTAAGAGTGAAAGAAAACAGAGACAAGAGAGGATTATCACAGTATTAGAACTGCTCGAAAAGCCTGTAGAAAGGTATTTGATCTGGTGGATCTGAGTTAATGCTGTGACTGCAGTTTGTGCTTTTGCCCAGCAGATGGCATCAGCAGTTAGTGCAGTGTGTTGTTGGTGCAGTGCTACCACCCTGATGCTGTCTGTCCCCTAGGTCAGAGAACAATTTGGCAATCTGAGACCAAATGTTCACATCCGACTGTACAACCTAGGCTTCTGATTTCAGGAAAACATTAGAAATCCATGCACCTTTACACAATCGGATCCATTTCACTCAGCCTCCATCAGTCTCTGCTTCATATTTCAATCCCCTCAACTGCTAACCCTCCCACACACTTTACACTCACACACACGCATCCCTGTCAAAGTGTCTCTGACCTAACAGCACACCAGTTGCTTCTGTGTGTGTGTGTGTGTGTGTGTGTGTGAAAGAAAGAGGGAGAAGGCGAGAGATCATTAATACACATGCTAAGGAGCATGGTAAAACTTGTCTGGGGAATCGATAGAAACATCACAAGGAGGAAGAGGAAGATTAGATATTGACTGAGGTAATGGGGTGAGGTGAGGAAAAATGCATTTAGCTAACTGGTGTTTTCATCTAGCAGTACTAATATGGCCAGTCAAGGCATGAAGAAAAGTATGCACTTCTGTTCTTAACTGTGAAATGTACATATCATCATGAGAGGAGTTTACAGAACAGTAAAATAGTGTAGGGCTGGGCAATATATCAATATTATATAAATATCATGATATGAGACTAGATATTGTCTTTTCCTGGCTGAATCAAAGTAAAGTGACGTAATTTTCTAAACTTACCAGCCTGTTTTAGTTGTTCTATTATTTGCCTTTTCCCACTCAGTCATTATATCCACATTACTGATGATTATTTTAAAAAATCTCATTGTGTGAATAATTTCTGAAAGCACCAATAGTCATCCCTACAATACTAATATCAATATCCAGGTATTTGGTCAAATATATTGTGATATTTGATTTCATACATATTGCCTTGACCAACTGCCAGTGATTTACTATTACATATGATGTTTTTTGATTAATTTTATTGGTGCATTAATATGTATTTTGCTTTTTACTGCTGTTGATAGTTAAGGTTGTGCTAATTTTAACTATTTTTACACACTTCTGGGTAGTTTAATCTACTGTGGTGCATCGTATTCTACAAGATCATCATATGTTTGCATTATTTGAGGATTTACATTAAATTATTTGAAAGAAAATGTCTATATTACATATCGCAGAATAGCTTAAAAATATTGAAGTGTAATTTCTAAGCCAGCCCTAAAATAGTGTGATTGTCATACATGATAGAAGAGTGTAAACTTTTTATTTAGATGGGTTTATAAAAGTTATACACTGCACATTAATAACTTAATGTCAGATTTTTTTTCAGAGCTGCAATGATTTATTGATTATTAAGTTAATCAGCAACTAGTTTGATAATTGATTCATCGGTTTGAGTAAATTTTTAAGAAAAAAACAGTCAAAATGTTCTGATTCCAGCTTCACAAATGTGATTATTATTAGGTTTCTTTTCTCCTTTATGACAGTGAGCTGAATATGTTTGCATTGTCGGGCAAAACAAGACATTTGAGGGCGTCATCTTGGGCTTTGGCAAACACTGATCAACCAAACATCATCCCTACATTTTTTAAAAAGGTACAATACACCACTCTTATAGGGGCCACACACTTAATTTTGCATGTGCTGCAAAGACTACTGTGCAAAAGACATGAACCTGCTTAGATCTTAGTTCACTGATTAATGAATTGTTTTTGCATTTAGAAATAGATTCAACCTTAATCTTTAAGGTGGGCTGAGCAGTAACTTATGCCTTCTGGTCTGAGGTCACTGGAAACCCACAACAAAACAGTAAGCCAGAGAGCTGACAATTCCATCAGGAGAGTGCTGAAAAACTACCAAAAATCATATTTTGCCCTTATAGCCTCTCTGCTTGCAGTCCTCTCCTGACATCTACTCCTCCCAAATAAAGACAAGTCACAGGAACACACTTCAGTCATCTGGTTGACAGTCATCACCATCATCACTGTCACCAGCACAACAACAAACTCTCCAATCGGCTACAAATCAGCACATGAGATAAAACAGGAGCAGTAAATCAAAGACAGTAAAGGGGAAAAGGCAATTCACTTCATTATGGAAGTATGATTACCTCTAATAAGAACATGATGATACAAATATGTTTTGAGATGCTGAGCTACAGTGTGTGCTGAAGGCACTCAAGAGACATAAGAGTCGGCACTACAGATAGCAAGTTGCCTCATCCCATTGAAAGTACATTACAATGTCCTTTTTGGTTTCTTAATGCAATAAATGCACGAAAGAAATGCACAATTCAGGCCAACTTACTCCAAAGGTCTGAAACGTGTTTTGTTTTATGTTGCATGTTCTATTGTCCTTGTTTTAAGCACCTTATGTGTTCTTATTGGCTTTCATTTGCCAGAGTAAACACAGAGTAAACAGAGTCACAACATCCTTGTGAACTTGACTACTACTACTTACAATCCCGCCACTGTAATGGCAAAATTAAACTGTGAAAATGTATAAGTTATATATCATCTACATACCTGAAATTTCCAGACGTTTGCAGGTGAACATTTTGCAGAATGGCTCTGATGGGTCATCCAGGTTTGCGTATCTGCTCTGGGGCTGCAGTCCTCATTCAGAAGGAATTTCCACCATTCTGAAATTGTTTGTCCAATATGACACTTACCCCCTAAAATAAAATAAATAAATAAAGTAATTAAAACAATGCCATTTTACTTGAACAATACCCAGGCTGGCCTTGCATTGCTAAAATGTGACAGCATAATTTGACAACTAGCTAACTCACAAATTACACGCACATCATATAGTAACCCAGTGCTGTCTGTTACCTCGCTGCTGGGAGCTAATATTCACTTTTAGCCGACCGTAAACTTTTGTTTGGAATTTTAGTGGTGTTACAGTAGCTTACAAGCCTGGCTAACTTCAAAATGACATTCTAAGCCAATGCTAGCCAAGTTAACAAGTTTAACCATGATTTGGAAGGAACATTAGCATTAGCTTAAGTTAGCTGAAAGGTCCACAATACGTGCTAGCATGACAGGGTTAGCATACATACTGCATAGCATAGCACTTAAATAACACATAACAAACGTTAGCAAGTTGACAGTGTTAAGCTAATGTTTTATTATTATTATTATTATTATTATTATTATTAAATTGTTGTTGTTATTTTAATTATATAGCACTTTATATACTTTATAAACAAAAAATTAAAGTTTGTGTTAAGTTAATTTTTTTGTTTGTTTGTTTGTTTGTTTGTGTGATTCTATATGTAACATTATATCTATTGGTAATGGTATATAGGGATGTTAGTATTGGCATTATTAGTATTAGTGATCTTTATTGTTATCCTCCCTAGTAGAGATGCATGATTTTGCATTTTTGCCAACATCAAATATGCCAATATTTTGCAACTAATTTTGGCCGATAACTGATGCTGATGCCAATACATACATATATTTATTTCCATCTAATTGCATCCAGTTTCTCCCATTTAGTGAGTTAACATATTAATACGCCGACTCCATGCCTGCAGATGCAGACATAAAATGCAGTACTTTACAAAATGTACACATTCACTGGGCAAAGTAAGAAAACTACTGCTGACAAGTTTTATTGCTGGTGCCTGTTTCTCTTTGTTCTTTACCAATTCCTCATAATGATCTATACGATCGCTCTTAAGATGGGCAATTACATTTGTAGTGTTAAAGGAATGTGATTTGTCTCCTCCTCACATGGCCGACACAGAGTAATTATTGCAAATAGGACTTTGCTATCTGTTTCGTACATTTAAAAGGCTGATATTACTGACCTGTTACATTGGCAGGTATGTTCATTTCATGCCGATGTGATTTCATTTTAAAGACTTTATTGGCTGATCTGATGATGTGCTGATATTATTTTGTATCGCTACTCTCTGGTATTTTTTTGGAATTGCATCAAAACCAAAATGAGTCGAGATAAAGTGTGTTTTCATATCAGAGCAATCTTATATGATCTACTGGCACCACCCAACTGTTGATAATCATGTTTAATTAAAAGTTTTAGTTGTGAAAGAGGAAGAGTGTCCCTGTCACTGCTGCCTCAAGGTGAACCATACAGTCTGTGTCAATTCTGGAGTGAGGGGAGCGGATCCAAAGGCAACCCAGACCGGCCAGATCTGGAGGATAATGTCTGAGATTAGTCTGATCATCAACTGTGATTTCATCAGCAGAAATGTAGGGTCTTGAGAGAGTTTAGGCCACTATACCACAATCCAGTTGTCTGTCCCCACCCAACTACACCCTTCCTGCTGAGAAGTGGTTTCTAGTGTTGAAGGACATGCATCATTGCATCAGTGTCCATCAGACCAGCACAACACCCCTTCAGCCCATTCAGAGCTATCACCTGTTTTAGTCATAACTATCCATTAGGTCATTAGGGTCCTCTGAATAGTCTGGCTAGGGGCTGGCCATTTGAGAAATATAGAGCCTGGCTCTGCTCGAGGTTTCTGCCTCTTAAAAGGCAGATTTTACTTCCCTGTCTTGTCAAGTTCTTGCTCGTGTTGGGAATTGTTGGGTAAATAATATTATAAAGAGTACAGCCTAGACCTGCTCTACATGAAAAATGCCCTGAGATAACTGCTGTTATGATTTGGCGCTATATAAATAAAATTGACTCAACATGACCTGACTTGACTGCAGGGGGGGAAAGCTGTAAAGTTGCATGGTTGCACAAGCCCTGGAAGCAGTTTCATGAGGGCATCAAAAAAGGCAAAACATTTATGCAAATGTTCAGGGGGTGTGATTCCAGACAGTGCCTGTTTCTGGCTCCCACAAAAACCAGAAAATAGCTGGGACCGAGTCTTTTGGAGGAATAACGTCCCCTTGTGCAACAGCTCTTGAATGTTTCTGGACTTGGTGCTATGGTCCAAGGGGAGGACAGAAGTATTGCCTTTGCTCTAATAATATTTTTTGCTGTGACCACTTCTGATACTTTGTCAAGGGACGAGCAACAAAGTGTGGCACTAAAGCCGTTCCTGTTCTATTTAAATAGAATAATCTAAGAGAAGAAAACAGCTTTGGGATTGAAAAATCTCTTGTTCAAAACAACAGGTAATCAGCACACAGCAACAACAAAATGATCTGCTCTAGTTGGCAGCCAAACAGACCGATGAGTTACTTAAGAATAAAAGTTTTGCTTTTCCTAAAGAAAATAGATGTTTTTATTTTATTCAGCAAACTAGAAACCACTGGACGGGGATGGAAGGAGGCAGGGGAAGTACGACCTCTAGTGATAGACCCAACTTTCTTACTTACTTATAGGTTTCTGAAGGGAACTACTTTCTCTGAGAAAATATAAGAAAAAAACAAATAACAAAAACACACACAGAAATACTTCTGGCCTGTCCTTTTTTGAATGAATTCAGTATTGACTTCACTTTGTACATACAAAAATGATAATACAATAATAGTTTGGTTATTACTGTTATTTATTTTTATGACTATTATTTAATTTGGCTTTACCGGTGACCACAGAATGAGAAGATTAATGGGTGAAAAGTGTGACAAAGATGGATTACAGTCACAACAACTTTTTTGTTCGATTTTGCAGCAAAGGCTATATTCACACTCTAAGCCTCAGTGCTCAATTCTGATTTATTGCGTCAAATCATTTTTCATTTATGTGTTTGTTTATTTGGGCTGTTGACATTTTTTTTTTTAATGGGGCCAAAATTAAGTCCTGAATTGACCCGCATCCTGAAAAGAACAATAGCAAAGACTTCACATGGAGCACGCTGTCGTTTGAAAGTAAACATGGAAGCCACTGAAGTCAGCGTTTATGGTTTCATTTATTAGTTGATGTTCAGTGGAAGAAAGCAAACTCATGAGCAGAAAAAAAAACAGGGCTGAGGATGAGGAGAAGAGAGTCAAATCTTCAATTCTTGATTTATGTGGAGCATTGGCTGTAAGCAAAGATGTGGAGTCAGGGCCAGGAGTGGTGGGATCGTGATGTGAATGGCTGCATAGAAGCAGATTTCAACCAAAATTTGATGGCAGCAAGGACTACTTTTAACTACATCTGTCAGCACCTTTTCACAAGACTTTTGCAGCACGAGACTTCAGGTAAGTAAATGAAGTAAAAGTTGCATGAATTCCAATATGACTGTTCAGTTTGAGGTAGCAAAAACCAGACCAGTATCTGATTTAGGACCACACACAAAGGTGGCCAAAATCAGAATTGGAAAGGTTGGATTCCATGTGATTTGTGCCGTTCACACTGGCATGAACAGAAACAGATCTGAGTCACATACGATAAAAAAAAAAATCAGATTTTGGCCACTTTTGCCTGCAGTTTGAACACAGTCTTAGTTTGATACTAACTGTTGGGTTTGGGCAACAAAAGAAGGCTTGAGTAATAATCTAAGCAAGTAATAATGAAAATATGAGAAGTGAACAGTCACACACACTACTGTTTGTGGGTGGTTGGATGACTTGTTTAGGGAAATCACCTTGGCAACCACTGGCTGTTTGCCATTGCAGTCCACTATCATCATCTCGCGATGCTGATGCTGCTGCTGCTGCCAGAGTTTTTCCCTTCTTTTTTTTTTCCTCTTCCTTTCTTTAAGGCCACAGCGTGAATGCAGCATCACCACTCATGTGCCAGTGCGCGTGCCTCCAGCCGGGTGTCACGAGGCTAGAGCGTGTGCACGCCTGTGTGTGAGCGGTGTTGCACGGTGGGGGCTCAGTGGAAAAGGGGAGGGGAGGTGGGTGCACGCACGCGGCACCGTATGTCACTTGATCTCGAACATCAGAGCAGATAGATGCAGCTAAAGAGATTAAATGGGAGGAGGGCTTTGCGTCACTGGAAAGGTGGCTGCCCTGGATATGTGAATGGATTAAGAAGAGAAGAAGTACATGAATGACTGCATGAATGAAAGAACAATGAATGAATACTATACAACTGTTTCCTACGTTTAATTCACCCTCTTTTTACAGCTCACCTAAATCTTCTTAAAGATGAAGTTCTTACAATCGTTACGGAAAGTCTCAAACCGATATAAATGATTAAAATTCAAGTTTCAAGTCTCATCATAATCATAATCATCAGTTTGAAATCACATGTTGTAGTTTCCCTTCTTCAAAGTTGGGTCTAAATTATTTAAAGGAAAAGGAAAGATGAACAATAAATGTTCATAATGTTGACTTATACTGGGGATATTTGCCTTATAAAGATTATTAATTAAATTACCATAATGCCATTGTATCCACCTCCTTTTTGGCTGAAACATCATTGGCTATATGCTCTATTTAACATGTTGTAAGAACCGAAATACTACACCAAAATCTGTCAATCCAGGGTTTTGGGGAGCTAACCAAGTCCCATCCTGGAATATTCATTTTTGTGGGACTCTCATCAATTAAATTAAAAAGTATTTTAACTTATACTAATTGACTAACCATCACTCTCTCTGTCTCTCTTGATGATTACTACTCAGGAACACTATTATATTATTCCATATAGAATATAGTTTGGGAATAGCTGAGGCTCATAAGCCAATATATTAAAGAAACAGTGAGTAATTTGTTTGATTCTTATATACAGCATGGCATGTGGGTGGGCTTTACCTATTATTATTTTTAAAAAACTATGTCACATATTTACTTTTGTATCATCTTCTGATAGCACAGTTTATAATTTAAGCACATTTTGTTTTCCCAAAAGTTGACATAAAGAGGTAAAAACTGTGATATTGCTGGTTTGTGAGTCTACCAGATATCATGGGCATCAAAACATCTCCTAATCAGGTAAAGGTAAAAATGAAAACCAGTGGTGGTCTTTATCTAGAGTCCCAGGTTCTATGGATCCACTCTACTGTGTGGACAGCTCACCACAGAACAGTTCTCCCCAGGCTCGATGCCCAGTCTGAGGCCCCCGAACTGCACTGTGCCCTGAAGGCTCCAGCCTGAAGATCCAGTGTTTACGGGGATCTATTGGCAGAATATGGCAGAAATGGAATATGTTTTCATTGGTGTATAGTCACCTGAAAATAAGAATTGTTGTTTTTTGTGTGTGTGTGTTTCTTCTTCCATGGAGTCTCCCATGTTTCTACGGTAAATGAACAAACCAAACACTGAATCTATTGGGCCTTTCATGTTTTTTGCAAGTTTCACAACCTCCACAGTTTTCCACAGGCTTGGAAGGAAGACTTTGGTGAGCTGCATTCTGTTGCAATATACAACCTCACTGCTAGATGACACTAAATGATACTCACTGATCCTTTAATGTCAAGTACTGTATGTCTAGTTTGTGATAGTTTAATTCAATTTTGTGGTGGAATATATGTACTATTAAAACACAATATCAGTTAAGATAATAAAGGCCTTGGGTAGGTTGCTACCGATATTCCCTTTCAAACTCCAGTTTCAAGACATATATTGTTTAAGTTTTGTATTTGCATATTCTTAAATTTTATTTGTGTTTGATCAAATGTCCAAAAAACCAAGAGCTGCGGAGTATTGAACATTTCACAGGGAAATGACTGGGAGCAAGAAGGGTTAATGGGGCCCCTGGGCCCCTCTAGCAGGTTTATCCGGCCATGAATTCACTAAGTGCTTTCAGCTGTGGTACAAGCCGAAACAATATATTGTTATACAATATACAATAAAATCCTCCCTGTTAAAAGTGCATGTTTTTAATGTTGCTTAATGTAAACAACACTGCCATAGAAACATAAACTAGAGTATGATCATGTTATTTTAAGATCACAGTGAGGAAGACAGAATAATTCTATGATAAAAGCACCAAAAAAACCTACAAAAAAGTTATATTTCAGTTCTGAAATAGCACATCACAAAAGTTCTTAAGTCCAATATGATGTTAATATAGTCTATAATACAGAGTCCTCGTACTATTTGAGCTCTGTAGCTTCCCAGACCCACGACTCCTTAGGAGAATATTACATCAAGAAGATTGTAATTAAGAGATGGAGTGAGATAATGTTTAGGTAGAATAATCTCCCCAGTGGTAGAAAGTAACTGAGTACATTTACCCAAGTCCTAGACTTCTTTCCTACACTACAATTTTGACATACTTGTACTTTACTTGAGTATTTACATTTGATGCTACTTTATACCTCTCTTCCACTACATTTCAGAGGTCAATGTTGCATTTTTTACTCCACTACACTGATTACTATTTAGTCTTATATAAAAACATATGATATGATCCAGAACTATACAACAATATAATAGTGTACAAAGCATCTAAAATTGGCTCCACATAGATGAATTACAATATTAAAATGCCCTACATGTATTTGTTAGTGATAAAACACAATAATATAATATATTGTAATAATAAAACACTGTGAGAGGAGCCAGTATTTTCAGTAGAGCCTGACTGACATATTGGTCAACTGATATTATTGGCCTGATATTGGCCTATCACAGCTATAGCAGTCTATATCAGTATCGGCATATATGTCGCCAATATGAAAACCTTTTTTTTTTTTGACAAAATATAATGTAGTTTTTATATGTTGGCTTTATAGGCAGCATTTATGTACATTTGGTGCTTTTTCTAAATTCAGGTTTACTATATACTGTACATTTATTCATATATATTTGTGTGTTTGTTTATTCATAGTTGTTCATAATTATTTTTAAAAAAATACCAGTGAAACTTTATTGTTTCAGTGCCCTCATATTATTTCGTACAATAACATTTATTGCTAAACTTCAAATTATCCTGCCTCCATTACACATCTTTGTCGCAAGTTTTAATCACTTTTAAGGGATCATTGTAAAAAATGTGTATAAGTTGTATACAAAGTATATTATAATCTGTGTAAAGAATTCTGGATATTGATATGTCAGTATTGTAGTTTTATTATTCCCTAATATCAGCATTGGACTCAAAAATCCAGCATCAGTCAGTTTATTCTAGTTTATTCAGTTTATTCTAGATTTCTAAATCTACTCAAGAAAAAGCTCATGCTATTTTTTGGAGGACTGATTTTCCATAAAATCTGGCAGAAACATGAGTAACAGTTTACTACAAACAGTACAATGATGCTAACAAACAATCTATGATGTACTTGTATACTTGTTTCTCTACAACATTAATATGATCAATACCTTCCTGAAAAATCTGTTGTATACAATATGAGACATGTCTTCTGCCCTCTGCTGGATTATCAGTGCTCTGCAGGCAGCAGCCAGCCCGTAAGTACAAAATCCAACATGGCTGCCTTGACATAGTAACTCACATGTTTTTGGCAGAAAAATCTTTGCTAATTTAGAAACAGTTACAGTAAGAATAACATTTATATTGTTACTAACATTTCAATGTGAATATTTGCTCTATTGAAACAACTTATAATATTTAATATTTCATACCTTATTTTATAGTAAAATCATGTTGAAAATGTGTTTATCAAATATGATACAGCAGTTACAAAAGATAATTTATCTGTGAAACTCTCAATCATTATTCTATCGAATGTCATGATGCAATCCGCATTATCCTGCAACAATCACAAATACACTGTTAGATCAACTAAAGTTGAAAAGTAATCTTAAGATAAACTTCAATTGGAAATTGAGGTATTTATGTGTGTTTTTATGCAATCTGGTCCCATTATAATCATGTTGCAAACAGTTATTAGCAAGTCAACACATACTTCACATTTCTTGTGGAGTCCCACAGGGGTAAGTGTTAGGCCCCAAATTGTTTGTTCTTGATATGAATGACATAAATAATTTATTAATGATCATTGAAACTTGTTTTATTTGTGGATGAGACAAAAATTTTCGGTTCTGTAAACAATTTACAGCAGCTTTTTGAATGTGGTTATAGCAGAAAGCAAACAACAAAGCAAGAAATAATTTACTTTCTGACGAGATACAAAAATGTTTATTTGCTTAGTTGAATATTTATAGATTTTTTCAAAAGCGTTTGGTACCATAGATCATTGCGTATTAATTTATAAAATGGAAATGTACAGCATTAGAGAGGTGGCACTGAACTGGCTAAAAAAACATGGACAATCTGTGCAGATAGATGAAATGTTAATAGACAGAGAAGGGGTTTGTTGTTTTGCACCAATCTTGTGGGGTGATTTTGTCGAACAGAGTTGGGGAAGAAATCAAACAAAAAAATGAGAATATTTAAAAATAGTTTAAAAATATGGTCAAAAAAGTTTTTCTGCGGGAAGAATTGAGGAAGGGGGGTGTAAAGCATGTTAATGGTGTTGTTACTGGTTTTCTATTTCTTTTCAAATTCTTCACACTGAAGTGTTGAAATGAAGAGGATGAACATAATGGTTTAAGTTGTGGGGATTGATGCTGGGGAGGTGAGTTGAATTTTTTTGAATTTTGTCATTAATTTAGTTTATTGATGTATTAGTATATTAGTGGGAGGATTAGACAAGCATGTGGCTTCTACCTACTCCTTTTCAGACATGAAATGTAGTTTATGTTCTTCACTGAAAGTCTGTTGAATATTCATTTTGCTTTCACCTTTGTCTTTTTTCTACAAGTACATTTTGATCATTATTGGTGTTTTTTTAATGTTCAAAGTAAATCAATCAAATCAAAATAAGATAAAGAATTTTATAATCCCAAAGGAAATTGTTGTGCCAGAAATTGCTCCAAAATTGCTGTAATAGATAATGAAAAGACTGAATATTAAATATAAAGTGAAATAGAATAACAAAAGAAGTAACATACGTTAAGTAAGAAAACATAAGCTAAAAAAAACAGACATTGAAAGTTACGTTGGCAGTGATATTGAAAAATAAAAAGTTAAGACATATTGCACATGATAGTGATGCTAATGTTCCACAATACTTAATACTGTACATGACACATGATAATAATCACAATGAAAAGTAATACTGCACATCAAATCAGCCAAATTTTCCAAAAGTAATGAAGAATATTTTTTTTAGTTTCTTAATAAAGATTATTGTGATCTATTAATTTTTATAATGCTCTGCATATCAAATATGATACAAATAAAATATCATATATGTAAATGATTTAGGGAAAAAACGTTTTTTTTTTCGGATTTTGCCAACAGTTCTGATAAATACTATAATTTTTTAAAAAATCTTGAATTTTCTGGCAATTATTTGATGTGTCAGGCTCATAAAGATATGACAAAGGGATATTTCCTTCTGGTTTTGATGTGTGTGTGATGAGATGGAGCTCAGTATGAGCACTGAAGGGAAACCAAAGAGGGAGAGGGGTGTGTGTATGTGCGTGTAAGTGCGTGAGGGTGGGGGGGTCAGAAGATTATGGATTGATAGAAAGAAATAGTCGCCAAAAACAGCCCCCTTCTAACTACCCCTTATACCCCACCCCCTCCCCCCTCCTCTCTCCTCCTCCCCCCCAGCCTGGGGTTTGAATTAATGTGTTTCTATTTTTGGCTCTCCCGTGTTTCCAGGGGAAACCTAATGACGCAATGACGTCAATGCAGGTCACCAGCAAAGAAGCAGACTGGAGGAATTGAGTGGCTTCCATTAGAGGGTTTTGCAGCATTTTCCAAGAGAGGAGGAGGAGGAGGAGGAGGAGGAGGAAGGAGGAGGAGGAGGGGAGGAAGGAAGGAGGACAAAAAAATGGATTAAGAATTAAGAACAGAAAATAAAATAAACATAGAGCGAAAATGAATGGGGAAGGCAATGCGACTGACGTCTGGGAAGAGAAGAGAAGAGAGGAGGATGGATGGATGGAGGGAGGGTGAGAGGGGTGGAGGTGGTGGTGGATGGAGGGGAGGAGGGGGGGGGGGACCCTTACTGCTGCATATCAATGGGTGCCGTTCAAATTCCCAGGGATTATTGGAGGGAAAAAAGAGGGGGGGAAGAGGAAAAATGATGCACGCTTCCTTCCTCGGATCGGTGATGACTGGGTGAGCCCGTTTCTATTTTTATTCTTCTTTTGCTTTATTGTTGAAGTGAGTAAAACCAACAAGCTGCCGTGCTGTTTTCCTGCTTATAGACCAGACAGTGTTGCCATATAGAGAGGAGAGCCATTGAGAAATTCATGCCCGAGTTTGACGGTGAAGCGTGAGTGGCCAGTGTGTTTTCTCTCCGCGGAGAGACGTGTTGATGTGTGATGATGATGAGAGGAGAAAAAACACACATATTCAACTAAAAGTGTCTCCGTGTGGACTTCCACTGGAGTTGATTGCAATTCTTTGTCATTAACCGCAGCGGTGGACGTGCTCTGCTCCGTCTACAGCCCCGATGCGAGACAAATCCTGCATCCATCGGTGTAAATTCACCGCTGAGAGAAAGAGAAAGCATGCACATTTAAATTTAGAGGACTGGCTGTAATGTTTGAAATATTAGAAACACCACAAGGGGATCAAGGCAGCACTTGCGAGCAGTGTCGCCTAATTGCAATGTCATTTAATCACATCTTACATCATTTTGGAGAGTAAAATGTAAACGATTCTGGCGAGTTTCATTAATAAAATCAAGCTATCTATAGAAATCATCATTTGCCAAGAGGCTACTTTCCATGGCCGGGCGGTGTGTGTGTGTGCGTGTGTGTGTGTGTGCGTGTGTGATGGGGGGGTGGGGGGGCAGTCGTGCGTGTGGAGCCTTGAAGAAGAAGAAGTAACGTTACTTCTTTTAGTGGAATAGCGAAGATTAGAAGCGCGCACACGCACACATATTGCCCACTCGGCAGGCTTTCAATGGCAACAAGTGCCAATTCATGCACGATCAATTCATCCTCACACTGCTGCACATCCCATCGTGATGACCCCACCAAAAAATAGATGTTTAATGGCATTTTTTCCCCTGTTCTTTAGTTTTAATTTTATGTTAATGTCATCCTCCATTTAACAGTTTTGACGAACTCCCACTTTTTCCCCCTCTTTCCACAAACTGGGCTCCAGTGCAGGGCGTTCACCACGCACGCAGCGAGAGCTGGTTTCAGCACCATGGACAGCTCACAGTGTAGTCAGTGTATGTCAGACCCATGGACAGCATTTCAGCACCATGGACAGCTCAAAACGCTGAATTTCAGTACTTCAGCACCACGTAGACCATTTCAGAACCATGGACAGCTCACAACAGTGTATTTCAGCACCATGGAAAGCTCTCAATTTATTTCAGCACGATAGAAAGCTCACAACAGTGTATTTCAGCATCATAGACAGCTCTCACCATGTATTTCAGAACCATGTAGAGTTCTCACAACCGTGTGTTTTCATCACTGTGGATAGTTCACAGTGTATTCAGCGCATTTCAGCACCATGGACAGCTCACCAAGTATATTTGGTGGATTTCGGTGCCATGGACAGCTCACCGCAATATATTTGTGTATTTTAGAACCATGGACAGCTCAGAATGTATTTCAGAACCATGGACAGCTCACAGCAATGTATTTCAGGATCATGGAGAGCACTCTCCCTGTCCTCCATGTTTTAAGGCCGATAAGCAGTCGTCTTTGAACATCCTTTGCTGTAAAGGTGGGCCTAACCTCAGCAACTTCTAGACGAAGACAGAGGGAGAGCTCACACTGGTTAAGGGCCTGAAAAGCTGCAAAAATTAGATAATTGGCAAGCCATCACGGATACACCACATGTTATTAATTCAATCAAAGCACTCAATCTTCAATAACAAAGTAAGCCAAATATGGGACAACACATTTAGAGAAAGAGCAGTAGGGGATGTGACACTTTTTTTCCCCCTCATATGACGCATGTGGTGAGGTAAGTGTGGCAGATGCCTACGTGTGCAGATGGTCCAGTCTGCTGGTCCCTATCCGCCCTGGAGCTTGACGTAACAGCCATATACAGGCAGGCAGAGGCCCCATGCATCGTCCAGATGTGGTCGTGTGATGCGCACGCCTCCTCAATGCACACCACAAAAGCCCCTTTTTAAAGCCCCCTTTTATGAACTTGTTCTTTACTGGAGCATGAAATTTTATGATGTAGGCCTGCGCATTGAGTGGATTTACACTCGCAGTTTAGCTTGTGTTTGATGCAGGATTTTCAGCTTTTTTCTATATTTGAGGTCAACAGGATCCTGAATTCAGATGCTAATATCTGCATTTATATCTTAGGTTTTTATAGAAGAGCTAAAAACTATAACTGCAAACACAACTGTTAAGATATTTCTTGCAAGGATGACTCCTGAGGGTTGTAACAATTCAAGATTGCATGTGTAATGTTATTTTCTGGAATATTCCCCCATTCTCATTCTCCTTCCTCTTTAAAGGCGTCATTGCAAAAGGGTTTCAGCAACTAAAATTTCAGGAACATGTCACATGTACTAAGGAATGATGTGATCAAGTTTTTCTGGATTGTTACAACAGAAATGATTTTCCTTTACCATAAACGCCCCGAAATCAAGTTAAGTGATGATGAAACCATAAACCCTCTGAAAAACACCTTCAATAGAGCTGCAGTGATAAAAAATTTAAATATTAACTGCCAAACAAGAAAAATAGTGATGACAATTTGTAGTTTGGCTTGTGTCTGCTGCCTGATTTTCCCCCTTTTTTCTAGATTTGAGCAAAGATTTGAGCTGGAGCTAATTTCTAAATTTACAATTTGTGACTTATGTAAAAGACCAAAAATACTATTTCTTCAAACACATAATATAAATGTCCCTAATTCAAATTAATGTATGGCGACAAACCTCATGGAAAACACACCAGAGAGACTAAACATATCTTCAAGAAGCTGAAATGGTCAAAAAGTCAAACAGGAACTGTCAATTTGCAGTTTAGCTTGTGTTTGATGCTGGATTTCCCCCCCTCCCTTTTTTTTTCTAGATTTACTGACGTTCAGCTGGAATCTTGAATTCATATGCTAATTTAAAGATTTAGAATTTTAGGCATGATTTAGAAGACCAGTAAGTAGAACACTAATAAACCATATCTGCAAACACAACCCTGAAGATATCTGTTGCAATGATTATTTCTGCAGGTCATAATAATTAAGATTGCATGTGTATAATGTTATGTCTGGAATATTTCCCTATTCTCACAATCACTCCTTTATCAAGGAGTCGCTGCAAAAAGCATTTCAGCAACTAAAACTTTAGGTATATACAGCATGTCCTAAGAGGTGACATCACACTTAGTGCAATCTATATAAAACTACAAATAAGACAGTAGTAAAAAAAAAACAACATTAAACTGGGGAGCCTTGAGTTCAATCCTTATTCAAAATGTCATTCATTAGGCCTATTACAAATAGTACAAAATGCATAAAAGCAAATATACAAATTGTTACAACAGAAAACATATATCTTTACAATTAATGCCCCTAAATCTAGAGACAGATGTCATCAGTTGCAAAAACAAGTTACGACAATATAAACCTTATGAAAAACACACCATAGAGACTAAACACTTGCTCAGTGAAGCTGAAATGGTCAAAAATTTAAACATAAACCATTAGAAAAGGGAAAATAGTGATTGCAATGACAATATATGTGAGGAAATGTTGCAAAATTACATTTTATTAAATAAATGTTACTGAGATGATGCAAATACACCGTGGCTGATGAGATAGGATGAAAAGTTTATGTACAACACTCTCTACACAGTCTCATTTCAAGTCAAGTCAAATTATATGTATGTAGCCCAGTATCACAAATCACAGTTTGCCTCAGGAGGCTTTACACAAACTGTGGTGTACGACACCCTCTGTCCTGTAGACCCTCAATTTGGGTGAGGAAATACTCCCTCAGAAAACAGGGGAAAAAATGGAAAATTGATTATCTGTAGTATGGTTTAGGCTTCCATGTTTTGAGGTGGTGTCTTTGCAGGCAATTATTTTGTTATGATCAGGGTGTGGCATGGAGCAACTACCCGTATCACTGAATTCATGCAGTATGAGAGATGCAGCTCAGTATTTTGTGTTTTCTACCATCTTCTTCATACAGTGTGGTGCTCTGGCTCGTATGGTGGCTGGCTCGTGATGGTGGACAGTGGATGTGGTGACTGAATGTTTTATACTTCCTGGTTTTCATGCAAGTCATGTGGATTGAACCTGTTTATAGATTCTGATCTAGTTGAGAAATAAGTTCATTGAACAAGTCATGTCTTCATTCTGTAGCTAAACCGGCTGTTTCAACACTAGGTGTGGTGTTATTGTGAATGTCTTAATTGTATATTTGTGCTTCAATGTCCTTATTTATGCCATCTTTTAGAGATTTTATGTCGAATAGTGACTTTTTTTTAAACATGATCTTAGAGCTCTGACATGGTGGAAGCTGATGAGTTTTGAAACATTGGGCTGAATGTCAGAGATTTGTTGCTGCTGTGGTTTTCTGTACATACTTGATTTATAGAGAATAAAAAGGTGCAAACAATCATTTAATAAGGCGATTAAAATTAAATGCTGGCTTTTTAACAAGAGGTCTTCCAGTTCTTGTCGCATTTTGCTCGTATTTCTGGGTAAATCTCTAGGAATTTTGGCTCCTCCATTTTAAATTGGGACAATATTTTAATATGATTTTGTTGATTGAACAGAATATGTCATCAAAATTAGAGATTAATTAATTAAAATCTTTAGTAGTGTGTTTCAGGCAGTCAAGTAAGTATTTGCACTCCACCACAAAAGTCTTAAAAGACAATATTTAAGCTATATTTCAACAGTCTGCTCAGATATCATGTTAGTGGGTGGCAAAATAAGCACAAATTCTCCTTCTGAGAAATCTAAAGAACACTTGAGACATTTTACACCATAGTGGTATTTTGACTGACATCAGTTCCTGTCATGGTCAGTGCAGAGTCCATGAAAGCTAAAGATCTTGAATGTGGTGATGGTGGATGGTGGTTTATGTCACATTATGGGGTTTACCACCAAAGGAAAAGACGCCTCCTCCTCTTTTAATGACTGCAGAGAAGATCAGGGCGAAGAAGGAGAATGTGATGCTCCTGGCCAACACTGAAGACACGTTTCATCGGGTGAAAGGACGAGGGGAAGATGCTGGGGTGTCTCCTTCTGGCCTGACGGTTGAACACTGATCTATTACTCTCAAAAAACAAGCAACTCATTTTTTCCACAAGATGTTTGCGTCATGGATTTCACCATGCTCTTCTAATGTGCACATCGGACAAATTTTGAATGGTTGCGGGTCAAATGTGCAAGCTGTGGAAGAAAGAGTGGAATATGCAACCTCAGGACTCCCAGCTCAAGATACTGAACCTCCTGCATTCATCATATTTTTCTGAATGGAAAAGGAAACTTCTTTTTGTTCTTTCTGTGATCAAAAAGGGAGGCAAGAGTGTGTGTGCTTTGTTAGAGGCGATTCTTGAGGCGTTGTCCGGTTTCTGGATGTGACAAATATGTCCCAGTCCTCTTGCCACTCACGTTTTCTGGCTCCAGACAGAGACAAACTTTAATACATTTAGACTAAATTTGTAAAAACAATGATACATTTGCAAAAACAGATAAACATAATTTGAGCATCAAACGAATAAACCAACTCCAGTTTGAGTGCACAGTAAATTTATGAAAATAAAAAAAAACATTGAGATCTTTTATCAAAACAACCCGATACAAAAAAACATGTATCTGTTTTTGCACATGAACCCTTTATCCCTTCGTTTACATGCAGAAATGGCAAAAAAAAAAAGCAACTTGATTCCTGGAGATGGTGGGTCTCATTCACAATATGTGTGAACGATCAAAGTTGATCATGAAGTGTACATTTTTGAAAGTCCTTTTCGTTTATTTCTACCTGAATCTCTTTGGCATAAAGAAACTGAAAAGGTTACACACAGAAAGACAGTTTCAGCATTAACTATACTATGTTTCAGTTATTTTTTAATACCTACTAACATCAAATGTACATGGAATTCATCAGCAGTGGGAAAAATTCACATTATAATACGTCTCTTCCTCACTGATAACAATCTAAACCTCCTATATGTTGTTTCCTACTGGCCAACAAGGTTTTATTAACAGCAGTTTGGTTGTACACCATGATGCTGTGGAGGTACTGAACAGAGGCAGGGCTGCAACTAACAATTATTCATTATCAGCTAATGTGCTGATTGTTTTCACAATTAATCATATCTAGTTGAGTCTATAAAATGTCAAAAATTGTAAAAAAAATAACCATCACAATTACCCGGAGCTCAATGTGATGTCCTCAAATCACTTCTTTTGTCCAACCAACAGTCCAAAACCCAACGACTCTTCATTTACTGTCATAAATGACAAATAAAACCAGAAAACCCTCACATCTAAGAATCTAGAACCAGCAAATGTTTGAGATTTTTGCTTGAAAATGACTGAAACAATTAATTAGATAATCAAAATATTTGACTGATCATTTTCTTTCGAATGACTATTCGATTAATAAACTAATCGTTGCAGCTGTAGATTATAGTAACAAGAGTTTCAAAACAGAATAGATGGTCTTTTGGTGAAGTCATGACCAAAATCCCATGATGAATCACACTCCTGATCAGCTTTAAAGTCTAAATGAAATAGAAAAAAAATGCCTTTTTAACCCTTTTAGATCACATCCCTGGTCATATTGTGTATCTATTTAATAACATATGCCAAAAAATTAGACAACCAGTTTTAACCAATAATGTCATGACACCCACCTCTCAATCAATGGCACAGAGTACAGATTCACACACCCACTTTTCAACTTTCAAATCAAATTTCCTTCAGATGTAATGTCCCACCTGCCTATCCTGTTTGACACAAAAATACGTCGCAATACAGAAGAGTCTTTGGGTTTTGGACTGTTGGTTGGACAAAAGAAGCAATGTTAAAACTTCACACTGACTCTGAGAAATTAGTGGTTAGTAGTTATGAGCATTTTTCACAATTTTCTGACATTTTATAGACTATACGATTAATTGATTAACAGTGAAAATTAGAGATGTTCCAATACCATTTTTTCCTTCCCGATTCCGATTTACATACCTGAACTTTGTGCATCAACTGAAACTAATCTGATACCAGAACATTTGAAAAAAAAAAGTCTCAGAATTCAACCTGGTAAAGATATTTGTTTCGTTTTCATCCACAGCTCCCAAAAGAGACCAATACAGTTCACAATCACAAGAGAAAGACAACTCAAAAAGTCCATTCTGAGTTTTACTGCAGATCCAAAACAAACCAAATCAGGAAATAACTCGCCTGTATTTGCAGTTCAATAAAAGAGGTTATGTATAGATACTCCGATCTGATGCAAATCCTACCTTAAAGCCTGTTGTACACCGTTGTGCATGTGTTTGAGGAAACATGTTGTTCCACCCAGAAACCATAGCAGGTTGACAAAAGATTGATTGGACCTTAAGATCCTTCACAACCGTTCATTTAATTACAGCATGATACAACCACACTGCCGCAGATTAAACCATTTGTCTGCTGGAAATCAGATGAATGTGTTTAGCAGAGTTGCAACGATTAATTGATTAACTGATCAGTCGATCGAAAGAAAATAAATCACCAACTATTTTCATGATTAAGAAATCATCAGATCATCAGATGCTGGTTCCAGCTTCTTAAATGTGAGGAGTTGCTGCTTTTCTTTGTCATTTATGACAGTTAATGAAGAATCTTTGGGTTTTGGACCGTTAGTTGGACCGAAGAAGCAATTTGAGGACGTCACTTTGGGTGCTGGGAAATTGTGATGACCATTTTTTGTAACTTTTTGATATTTCACAGACTAAACAATTAATCAATTAATAGTGCAAATAGTCAGCAGATTTTTGATTAATCAAGAATTAAAATAATCGTTAGTTGCAGCCCTATCCCTCTGAGAAACCTACCAAACGAGAGAAAACATATCTTAAAGCCATTAATTGCACTTAAAAATATAGTGGTGCACCCCTTTTTTTCAGATTGAACGTGCCCCTGGACTTTAAGATCATTCAGACACATTCATTTAATTACAGTACAACCACACTGCCACAGATCACTCCATGTGTGTGCTGGAAATCAGCTGGATGTGTTTAGACACTGCAGACAGGAAGCTCCTGTCAAGACCAACAGTCAAAATCCTGATATCATCTAGTTTATCACCTGACGAAGACGATACATGAATTTAATCAGTGTCCAACTCTGCTGACGCCTAATTAACGATGAAAATGATGCTGCAATTCTTGCATTACTTCTGACGCAGCAGTACCGACACCATCGGTCTCACAAATTCATCACATTCAGATACTTGTAAAATTCATAAATCCTGCTTTGGGGTCTTGTAGATTTCTTAAGAAAACAATAAGAGATGTTTTGAGGATGAGACCCATCAGCTTCTCTGTGGATGATGAATGAATCGTGTTTAAAAGGAGGAAAAATTCAAGCTTCTCTGGACAGAAGAAAAGTCAGGAAAAGGGGATCCAGACCAAAGTGAGGTGTCCCAGCAGGCAACCAGTATTTTGACCAAGAGCTATTTTAGGGAGTGTAGGAGCACAAAGTTTCAGCTGTTTCTGAAATATCGTGAATCAAACAAGAAAGTAGAAGCACATTATTTTCTGTGTGCATCAGATGCTCTAACGTCTCTTTTTCTCTCTGTAGATGCTGAGGAGATCTCCGCCCCAAGATGACAAAGTCACGTTTTTGTCCCTTGTGGGTCTTTTTGCGGTCTGGGCTTGCTGTTCCTAAGGCAGTAGCCAGGAAGCCCTTACCCCAAAAAGTATCTGCACTGGATTCTGGCATCTGAAGCAGGCGTCGTCGCCTTTCTCTCTCCCCTGATGGAGCTGTGAGTATCATCTCATCTCTGTGGGTGTTTTCAGAGCGAAGCCAATACTAATTTGTGGCAGAAGATCATTCAAAATCTGAGATAGTCAAAGACTTGGCCAAAGTTGGGCGTGGCTTTTGATCAGCTGTGAAATACAAGATTTTTTAAATAGGAAGCATTTGAGAGGCGTGCTGTAGTGCAGGATGTGGCAGAAGAGATGTCTTAATCGGAGCAGGCAACCTGAGAAAAATCCGATTGCAAAGAGTCGTGTTACAGTAAGAAATAGACAGAGGCTTTACTCGCCCTGACCTCGGATCGAAGAGTGTAAAGCTACACTTCCTAAAACTTTCCTGATATCAAAATTAATATCCAGGACAGCACCAATAGTGCACACCTTTGCTCATTTTTAAACATACCAGACAGTGTAGATAGGTTCTCCACTGTGCAAAACAAGGGAGGTGTCATCAGGCTGCTCTGTTGTATCAACATCTGCTGTAAATACACAAAAATACTCCTTCACAGATGTAAAAGCCATTATTAATTTCCAACATTAGGCCATACTAATAACTATTAGTATAACTACTTGATTGATCATGTAAAATTTTATCAATCTACTATCAAATAAAGATCTGAAATATACCGGTTGTTGTTTTTGTATGCACACTCTGCATGTTATCTGATATTGAATTATGTTATTTAAATATGTCACCCTGTCTTTTTATGTGTCATAGTGACGCTGTCGTAGAAGGTGCAAATGTTGCTGTTGCTGTGAAAATAAAACTTTAAATCGAGGGGAGGGGAAAATGCATGTAAAACTGTTTGGTATAAGCTAAATTGTCTTTTTTTTTTTTTTTTAGTAATGATGAATCAACTAACAATTGGCAATTGCTGATTAATTCAAGTGCTTACAATCTGCAACCCTAATACACTGTACCTTTAATGCATATGTCAAATTCTACTGGCGTTTTATTTGATTACAATATTCTGTTTTTACAGGACTGAAATGAAACACCAGCGAATGTAGATCTTTCATGTCCTCTCTTTTTTTTTCCCATTCATCTGGAAACGGTTACAAAAACCTGCCTCTAATAGGCTGTCATCATGAGTTTGTGTGTACATTGTGTTTGGCTTTTCAGTGACGGATGGTGGAAAAATAACTCGATGTAAAAACCTGTCACTGCCTCATGCTTTTCACACCTGCACTACCATCAAAGGGTTTCAGAGGTCTGTCAGTCTGTGGACAAATATATAGGTTTTAAATTTTCTCTATATGCTTAATTCCAGTTTTTATATTTTTATGTATTTTATTTAAGAATATTCTCTTTTTTTCTACAACAGAAAAAAACAAAAATGGACAAACAGACAAGACAAAATGAAACAAAACAAAACAGACAGACTGCCAGCTCACAGAAAAGGTGCACATATGCATGTCGACATACAAAGATGGAGTGAGGCTGAGGAAGTCTCAAAGTGAGGGCCAGAAAAAATCAAAAACTGATACAATACAATATCAATACAACACAGTCCAATACAGTTAGTTCCCAGGTTGAAACCTCTCCTTCCTGGTGTGATCAATAAAAGGTCACCAGATAAGATTCTTGATTATAAAACTATTATACACAGTGTTAGGTTCATACATGACATACTTGTTTAAAAAAAGCATGTCATATGCTAGAAAAGTATCTGTTTCATAATGTTTTTTTTAAAAAGTGACATAATTTTGAGTGAAATGAATCCACAGGTCAGACGTTTATAGAGTTACCTCTGGAAACGGCATAAATGGGACGTAGATGGTGAAGAAATGAGCTGAGGGGAAACAGGCGCGTAGCTCGGAGCCTTTGACGCACTCGGTGTGCGTTATGTAAACGTGATTATTTATCCAAACCCGGGAGGCTTCACAATGTGGTTTTTCTACGTCAGAACCTGAGGCAGTTTGTGTGCGCTGACGAGAATGCTTCACTTACACACTAATCACATGACTTCACCGCTCAGAAGAGTGTTTATATACGTACCGCACATACAAGTCTACATGTGACGCACGTTTAGTGAGATGATGCAGATGTGTGGTGTGTTCTCTTTCCATCTCAGCATCTTTCTCCTCTTCTCCTGACTGTCTGTGCACATGGTCATTAAATTCACTCTCTCTCTCTTCTTCTTTTCAAAGCAGCTGCTGCCATTTACATGTTCATGTTACATTATTACCTTTTAAAATAAAGATGAATAAAATGAGGATAAAGTATTGCACTGTCTTGTCATCTGTTGCCTATTATCAGGGTTTCTGCAGTTAAATTTAAGACCTTTTATGATGGTTTAAAGCAATTTAAGACATATTTCACATTCATATTGGCTAAAAAGCACATGCACATTAGTGGTTACTGGTTCGATGTTGGTTTGGTTTTGCAGTTGTTACAGTGTGATCAACACATTTTTTCTCCAAAAGCACATTTACAAGCAATACTGGGGTTAAATCCTAGTTCACAACAACTTAACTTCATGATTCGATTAATTTTTAAGACCTGTAAAAATCTTTTTTAAGACATCTCAAGGCCTAAAATTCAGATTATTGGATTTTTTTAAGGATCTGCAGAAATCCTGATTATAACCAGTATACTTGTACTTCCTGTGTGTGTACATTAAGTAAGTGTGTATTAGTTGAAGCTACACATACTAAATATTTCGAAATACTACATTACAGTAATATAAATATTGGAATCATACTTTGTCAGTGAAAAATGAACAAATTGTGATTTCTGAATCTCTTTTTAGTCAAAGTCACCTCAATTGTTAATTGTACCACATGTACAGGACATATAGAGCAGCCGTTCTCAACAACTGGGCTGCGGCCCACTAGTGGGCCTCAGAGTGCCATCTAGTGGGCCCCCAGAGACAGATGTACTACCAAATGGTTGGATTAAAATTTTTAAAAAAATTATCTTTGGTAATTTGCAAAACTCTGTTTTATTATTTTTATTCTATTATTTTTTATATTTTCGAATGTGCTCAAGATTTCTCACACACACACACACACACACACAAAAACATCCAATTGAAATGCATAATTTCATCATGCCAGTCAAGTAGAAACAAGCATGTTCGGTAGCTAAGATTCCCTCGGATGAAAACTGAAATACAGAACAACAAGGCACAGACAAAACAACAAGAAGTCTAATGATAATATAAACTGAAATAAATAATTAGAGTGCAAATAGGACAAATAGTGCAAATACAGATGTGCAAGTTACATTTTATCCAGTATGATGGTGATTAACAGCAGTTCTGTAGTGTCTGTACAAATATTGCTCCACAAGAAATGATCAAGTGAGGGTTAAGAAAAAAATCCAGCTCCTTTTACCCTCCTGAGACCCTGCGTCAGCATATGAGGACATTACGTTTTAGACTGGAGGCACCTCATAGCTCAGTCTGCTTAACTTGGACCTCCTGTCCTCATTAGTAGACACTCTTTTGTGCCATCTAGTGGCAGCTAATGCACAATACACTTATCAGTGTAAAAACAAGATGGCGTCGATCTCTGTGGAAACCAATAAAAAGCGATAAAAGTGGAAAATGTATAAAAAAAACCTCATCAGATTTTATGATTGAAACTTGGTTATTTATGCTTGGAAACGTTTGCAGTTTGATATGGCATACAAATCTGACAAGGTTTAACAGCAGGCTAGTACCAAGAAAGGATGCTGCTAATTAGGAAGGGCTTGTCTGAGGACATTGGGACTTTATAATGGTCACTGTTCATGCAAAGTGAAGGTGTGAAAGTAGAAGAAGAAACCAACAGTTTACAAGAGTATAAATAGTTCTTGCATGTGGTATGAATTAGTCTACACTGACTAACTTTTATGTGATACGTTTTCAAGACATTTCTCTGTCAAGGAGAGCAAGGAGGAAAGAAGCTACAAAATCACGAGGCTTTTCGATGTGTAGCAAAGTTTGTTTTTTTGCAGATTAGTTTGTGAAATAATACTTTGTTGGTCTAGTGACTATATTATGGTATACAGTGAAATAAACCCCTCCTACCCATATGAGGACATTATTTTTTCTAAACTTACTTCCTATTCGAAGACGGTGCTGAGGTTTTATATTTATCAGGGCCTACTGATGTCAAATAGCTATAGGACAAATTAATAATGCATACAAAATCAATGCTCAGGACTCTCCTTTAATGTTAAGTACAAATACACAACAACAACTGAAGCAAATAAAAAGAACAATGCACTGATTATGTATGTCGTGAAGTAAAACTGATTTTACAGTCCAACAACAGCGCCTGCTCCTCCCAGCCTGAACCCGGGCTCCAGTATCACACACACCAGTACGAGTGACATGTTTTCCAGTAGAGCGGGCCTCTGCATCCATTAATTGACCTAACAAATCTGCGGCTGACCTTCAGATTGGAGCTCGAGATTCCCAGTTTAATCAGAGCCGTGGCCCACGGTTTGTGTGTCACACATTGCCCTGGGAAATGGGGCAGTGCCTCATCCATGTTATCAGATAGGGACGCGGGTTGGTGGACGCACGTTTGCTCCTCTCGCACTTGTAATGAAGTAAATTAAATTTGTAACCACAGGCCAAATACACTGGAAAGTGTTTTACAGGACACTAGAAACCATAATTATGTTGTTGTTTTTTTTGGTCCAGTGTATCCTGTATATAAATATGTGCTATGACCCTTTAAGATTTTATTTTAATTACCCCACATTTCTTCTCTTTTTGTACTTTCTCAATTCCTTATATGCTATTTTATGTTATTAGTGTTTTTATGTTATTAGTATTGTCTGCACCAGGGTTGGATAGTAGTGAATAAAATGTAATCAGGATTACATGATCAGATTACAAAAATAAGTAACTATAATCAGCCCAGATTAGATTTAGGATTAGGAGGAGAATTTACTTTAGAAAATATGATTTTTCACATGATATTTTGTGGTTATTGAACTGGAAACTGTTACTTTCATCCACAGGAGAATCCGAAATCAACAAAACATGAAAGTTTCCTGCAATAGCTTTAAAATATGGCAGTTTTGGGGGGGTTGTTTATTTCAGTTGGTAGAGCGTCCGCCCCATGTATGGAGGCTGTCAGTCCTCTGCAGCAGCCGCTGGTTCAACTCCCGCCTGCGGCCCTTTGCTGTGTGTCATCTCTTCACCCCCTTTCCTGTCTACTCTTCGGCTGTACTATCCAATAAAGGCATAAAAGCCCAAAATATAGCTAAAAAAAATATGGCAGTTTTAAAATAAAGACACTTTTTTTCATGAAAACTTATGATCTGTTTAGTCATAAAAAGCTTGTGTGAAATTTGGAGTTTCTTAGACGACTGCTCCACAAAAAAAAAAAAGAAAGGAAAAAAGAATATTTGTGGAATTTTTGTTTCATGATCCATTTTTTTGTTGTAATCCAATAAATTTGTTTCTAATTTAAAAAAAAAACTGCCATCAGTAACTGACATTTCAAAGTAATCTGAACCAACTCTGGTCTGTACATATGCGTGCCTGTAGAAATTTGTAGGTTCTGTACTGTGTTACCATGCGTGCTAAAAAAAAATGTAAAAAGATAAGAAATAGTTATAAAGAATGTTTGGAAAGAAAAGGAACATTTGTGGAATTTTTCATGTCTTCACAATGGTTAAACACACAATGTATATATACATATCTAATGGCTATACAATATTATAATTTTCTCACCAACACAAACTAGTAAAAAAAAAAAATTCATTTTAGCCAACAGACCAGATGAGTTACAGAATATCACTAATGAAGATGAAAATAATAAAACTGTTAAAAGGATTGAACAGCGCTTGCTAGCTGCAATAATATCAGTGGTGTAAGGACGGGCCGCAGTCGAGGAGATTATGATGAGCCCTGGTGCACACGTTAGTGACTTGAGGGACATTGACAGATAAGCATACATTTCCCCAGCAATCATCAGTGTATATCTATTCTATATATGGCAAAAATACCAAAGAAATAATCAATTTAATTTAATATTTTTTTTCAGAATTAATTTATAGTTTTAATAGTTTATGCAGAATAAGCATAAACTTTTGTTATAGATTGCTACTGACTTATACTAAAGAGAAAAAGAAAAGAAAAACCATGATGAGGCTGGTTTTGCCTTTTCGAGGGCATATAAAATGAATCGCATTATTTCTAATATAACATGAGTTCTAGTTTGAACGCAGGCTATGTAATTCAGAGGGGGGACTCTGAAACCTTCAGCCCAAAACATTGTTGGAGGGCCCCTGACTTCACTGAGCTCCAGTGCAATCACGTTGTCAGCACTGTCTATATTTACACCCCTGAATAAGATGCACATGTATGTTTAAAAGAAAGAGAAGAAGAGAATTGTTTAAAGAGAAAAAAAAATCAAAGAAACAGATCATTGTGAAAATGTAGTGTAATCTAAAAAGGTATGTCCTTAAAATGCATGTTTTGTTGCATTTAGGAGATTATTTCAGGCTTACCTTAAAGGGAAATGAGTAAGAAAGGAGGAATGTCATGCAGAGTTGAGACATTCAACACAAACTGGCGAGCTGCTCCATCATTAAATCTCTGGGTGAGTGCAGCTCTCCAGAGGATGTTTTGAGAACTGCAGCCGGGAAAACACTGACTGCGCAGCTCCATCAACAAATGACAGTTCAAAAAAAAAAAAAAGAAGAGTGCATACAATCTGTGTTCCTGTAAAGTTTCCACAAGTCTCAGCTGGAATAATACTGGCTTTACAGCAGATTTATCCTGTTAAATTCTCAATTTCATACTGGTAAGTCTCCTCCCCTGTGACGTATTCACACCAAAGTTACGGTAAAAAGTGCTAAACATGAATAAATCAATGGCTCATTTGGTGTAACAAAATATGTTGACTGAGGGCATGTTTGTTATTCTTGGCTTTTGGCCTTTCAGAGATCTGGTCTGTGTCCTGGTTCACAGTCTTGGTGTTTTTGCCAAGTTTTCGACTCAGTGATGTGAGCAAATTTAATTGCCAAAAGCCAACTCATGAAAGGGATCTGAAGTGACTTGAGTGGAATCAGCAGAGAATAAATCTTATTCCAGTCATTCAGGCTGCAGCTGCCAGGACCAGCAAAAATTCTGTGGTTTCATTCAGGTCAGTGGAGATGACGCAAAGAAGAAATCAATCACACTTAACAGGTCTGGTAGCTGTGTTTCATTACTATAACCACTAGTTTACGATAAAATTAAAACATGATCATAAACTTGTATTTGTCTGACATCATCTATAGCAGTGGTTCCCAAACTTTTTCCAGTATGCCCCCCTTTCGGAAGCCAATAAAAGTTCAAGCCCCCCACCACAAAATTTTCAATCAATTAACAATAATTGGGGATGGAACTGATAAAAAAAAGAATTCAATACTTAAATTTTAGCAAAATAAAGGTCAGTTGGATAAAAACAGCAAACTCAATTGTTTATTCCCCCTACATAGATCATATTCATTCAGCTTTGTTTCACTCTTTTTTCTCCCGTGGTCTTTCGCGCCCCCCCAGATATCTCATCCAATCACCTGCCAAGTGTTTTTAAAAGTGCCTGCCCTTTTCCAAACAGTTTCTACAGATGACTTCGGCAGTTTAGCGTTCAAGTAGTGTCGGAATAATCAGAAAACTGACTGAGTGGGAAAATTCACATGCTCGCCCCCTCAAGTTCGAACAACAACTTGGAAAGTTGGTGGAAATTTTGGTACACAAGTTGCCGAGTTGCTTGTCTGTTGAGGTCATATATGCAGAAAAATGGCGGATGAAAACAAACGTTTGGTTTTATTAATTAAACATTTTATTAATTCATGTATTGCAATTTTTTTGCTCATGTAATTTGTAATATGGTATTTGGTTCTAACCACGTAAACCGACCTAGAGTAGCTAGAAAAGTTGACACGGTGAGGCAACATTTTAGTGCTTTTGGGGAATGTACTGGTGCAGCAACACGTCTGGAACAAAATCACGTCCACCTGACTACTTCAGCAAACTTGAATAGCAACTTCTTCCCTGTGATGCTAGTCTCAGCCAACCCATCACCCAGATTCTACAACAACAATCCTACCTTAGTCTTTATAACAGCTGCTAACTAGCACTTAACACAAAGTACAGCTGTGGCTGATGGGAATATTGATAGTTTTGCAGGTGCTTAGTCGTACAGTTGTCCACAAAATGATGGGGCAAATTTAAGTTTTCACCTAATGTTGGTGGAAAAGGTCAAGGATCACTGAAGTTATTGGGATTTATCCAGAGAGGGATACGAACGTCTCTAAATTTCTAGGCAATCATCCAAGAGCTGTCAAGATATTTTATTAAAAAAAAATAACTTTGTGGTGGTGCTAGAGGAAAATGCTTTAACAATAAGAGGAAGGAGGAGGAACGCACACCAGTGATGGCGAGGTGTGGAGGAAGACAGTCATTCACTTGTGGTTACGTCAGTGCAAGAAGAAGAGTCAGGGGATCACTGAAGTCATGAATGTCTGTGTACAAAATTTAATAGCAATCCATCCGGTCGAGATATGTTCAGGTATTTTTTGAGGTCGACTGACTGACTGGCATCTCCATCCATAGAGCCACAGTGCTGGTATGGTGAGTAAAACTATTTTGGTTCATGAACAGTTTTTCCCCATAGATTGAAAATTGGTTGATTACAAGCAAATGATACTACTCAAGACATCTACCACCCCAGACACCACAGCCGCAAAATATTGATTTTATTTATTATTATTTTGCAACTCCATGGAAAATACACGGCATTGATGGTCTATAACTAAACTGTCTGACAGAACTATATAACTGAATCACTCTCATTCCTTAGTCATGCCTATTAAACCACAACTATTTCCTGTGCAGACAAGCCATCACTTGTACTATTTGTTCCCTATAACGAGATGAAAAAAAAAAAAAAAAAAAAAAAAAAGGGAAAAACCC
>JAJHUR010094650.1:0-25415 GCA_027495735.1 Lutjanus campechanus | reverse complement strand
ACACACACACACACACACACACACACACCCACACACACACACACACACACACACACACACACACACACACACACACACAAACAGGGAGGGGAGGGGAGGGCATATGGAGATATGTGGACAGATGCAGCCTGCAGTATAAACTGAAACACCTTTACTTTCAAAACAACAATGTTACAGCACATGAAAATGACTGTATGAGGAAAAGAAATTTTAAAGCTTGAAAAAGAAAAAAAAACTGAAGACATAATATAAAGAAATTGACAGTCACATCCAAGGCAACAGTTAGCTTGTTGTATCATTAGGGACAATATCTCAAATACTGAAAAAAGGCTGCATTAAAACGACAGAAAAAAACAAAAAACAACTAACAATCTAACCACTGACTGTTAGTTCATCCACCCTAAAAAAAAACTAAATTTGTTTCAGGAAAACAAACATTGTAGCTCTTCTTTTAGGTAGAACACCCAGTTAACATTTAGTGTAGAGATAATATAAACTAATTTGATCCCATTTAACATATTTTTGGAGCTAGCTTCCAGCAGCAAGTAAATCTGCTTCTTAAGGGATATCATCACTTGGAAGTTCCCGCTTGGGTCAAACTTTGCCTAAAGGATGACTTTGGTCATATTCTATACTTTTCCTTTATCCCATGGTCAGAGTGAATACTCGACTCTGATTGGCTCATCTGAGTTAGGTTTCGTTGACTCCGTTCTCTGTCCTATATCGCTGGCCAAAGTGACCATCTCACATCCCACTCGCTATTCACTTCACTACTTGAGGCTGCGGCCGACAGCACATGTGGCCTAACATTTGTTCGTGAAAATATTGACCAGGGACAGTGACGTGGCTGGATGGCTGGCTAGTTTTGAGTTAAAAATTATGTCAAATTATTTGTTATTTTTTACAATTATTCATTGTTACTGACTGACTTTGAATCTTGATAACATAACATTAGCTGTCTGGCCAATCACTGAGCCAAAGGCTTCTATGAGCTGAGTGGACTAGAAATATCTCCCGTTGACATGTTGTATCTGGTTTGTCATATTTGCTGGAGTAGTGAACAACGTTTCCGAGAACCTTATGGGTTGTATAATAGTATATAACCCTAACTAAAGACTTATGGACTCCATGTCGTCCATTAAGTCCTGATAATAGACACCTTGTTGGGCATTATCCCTTACATAATCAACAAATACCATTAAAAGACCAAAACCAACAGTGAACTGATACTGATGAAGTATTATCGGACTAAATCCAAATATATCTTATTTCTTTGGGCCACAAACCTCAATTGTTGTCTAGCAAATATTAAACACACGTCGGTAAGTCACCCTATTGCATTGACATACATACTTCACCAAAGCACTCAATGTATATTACTCTGCAACTAAAAACAGTCCCCATCATGCAGTGTTTACTGCTGTTTGATCACTGTTTTCTAAATGGTTAAGTGCCCAGCTGTTAGAGGACATTATTTAGCCTTAGAAATGACATACTTTTAAAATTAATTTTGAGGGCAGAACAGCACACATACAGTCTACAGCATGCACACTGTAGAGTTATATGCAGTCAACAGGAAGAGATGTACTTCATCTTCTCAAAAGGCAGCTGTTGCAAGCATGTTTTGATTTAGTGTCTAAATCGTTGCATTTGAGAGACAAACATGAAGTTTACTCTTCTTTATACTTTTCACGCCATCACCCAGAGACTTAAACAATAAGACGTTAGCCGTAACAAACAAGAGCAGCTGGGCGACACAATTGAACAGCTTCAACCGACTCTGTGATGAAGAAAATCACTCTGCTCAGTCGGTTCACCTCAAAAACTCTCTACCTGTTCTACATCTTGAACAGTGATGGCTTTCCCCAGAGCTAACGGTGCAGCACAGAGGCTGCTCTTTAAAGCTGGAGACACAACGTTAACACAGTGGAGCCCGCCGCCTCCCCCTCATTTTTGTTATTCTTGTACAGGCAGGAGACTGTTCGATTCTTTTAAACTGATGAATTCATTAATTAGTGAATGCTTTTTTGAATAAAAAGGGTGCAGACCATTTAAATTGCCAGTTAGGTTTCAGGGAAACTGGAGCAAGAGACTGAAAATTGTGGCCCCCTTTCTATTCATTCAATCAAGAATAGATTCTGAATCAAATCTGAGAAAAAGATTCCCACCCATAAATGTAACGTGCGTCATTTTTACTTCTAATCTAGGCTACTTCTTGAGTTTTGATGAGAATGGCGGAGCCTGAGCAGTTGCAGATAGAAACAATCTGACCGTCACCCCTTGACTTAAAAGCTTAAAATGTGGATGCACCAGGATGCATAATGACTTTATCATTGCATCATAACCCTCTGAATCAGAATCGATTCGAAGCTAACCTGATATGGAAAGAAGAAAGCTTCTCTTCCATTTTCTTGGTTACCAGGGTGACAGGGCCTCATCTAATAAATATGACTGGCTGCCTGAAAAAAAGTGATGATGATGATGACACCAGTGCCTTTCTGAAAAGTTCTGAGATTTTCACCTATAAGTGCAGTGCAGTGCCTTTTCTCTAGGCTGCCGCATACGCTCTTTTTCTCTTTGGGAACAATGGAAAAATTTTAAAAACACCATATGGACACAGGGCTTTATCCTTTAATGTATTTTCTTGTTTACCATTGTATGAAGTGGTATCATTACTGTTCCTTTACCAAAGAGGTTCTCTGGTTTGTTCTTTTGTCTCTGTGTTAAGAGCATTATTCAATTACTGTTACAATGGTAACTAATTTCATTTTTGGTGTGGATTCAGTGATTTTTTTCAGGACTACTTCTTTCCATCACTGGGGCATTTAAAACTTTTCTCATGAAATACAGCATTTTTTATTTCCATGACTGTCCAACGCCACAATGATTGGTGGTGGTATCCACTTTCTAGTTGTTGTTTCTTTTGTACTGTGCATTCATTCATATGTTTTTTTTATACTTGATTATCCCGTTCAGTTTCACAGGTTGGCTGAGTTAGTAGTAAATGTATGTAACAGGTTCCCAGCCTATTGTAGGATAAATATGGATAAATATGTTTAAAAATTGGTAGCAGAATAACAATTTTTAATCAGGGCTGGATCAGGAACAATCACAGGTACCACTGTCAGTCTGTAGATACATTTTCACTTCTACAACCAAACGTGTGTGTGTGTGTGTAAGTGGGTCACACGCTGTATTTCTTCAGACCACACTGAGGTTTTAGAGAGCTACCTCCAAATGCTGCATCAGTGAGTGAGTCAGTAGCTGTCACACAGACTTATGTCAAGTGTCACAACCAGTCTATGATCTCATCAAAGAGAGACACACTCCTATACACACACACAGGACCAAAAAAAAATGTATTGTAAATGAATAAATGTATCACACATACAAATGTCATGAATTACAAGAAACCCAGACTGCAGCAAACTGTAGGTTTGATTACATTCCTGCATCTAATTTGTGTTCATCCCCGAGTAGTTTTATCTTGCTTTCAACCAACTTTCTTGGACATCATCATCTTGATCTCCCTCACCTCTGTCGCTTTCACCTTTCACCACCTAAACAGCATACTCTGAATGTTAATGCAAATTGATTATGCTGTAAACCTCAACTTCACTGATATTGGCCCTCAAGGTTTTCGTTCAGAATAAAAGCTCCAGAGGAAACAGAGGAAGGCAGAGATAAAGAAAATCCAACTCAAACCTTCCAGAAAAAATGATATAATTATTAATTTAGCAGAAGTGTGTATTATATATATGTTATACAGAAGTGTATTATTATATATATTTAATTCCAAACCACAATTACACAGAAGCTCCAACAAAACAATGCAAAATTAGATTTAATAAGTGGTATAATAAAGCAGCTTTCATTGATACTTGAACATGTTAACTATCAATGATCAGTTAATCACATAATCACATACACAAATTATTTCTAGACTAACAAGGCAGATCAAACCAAACTGCAAGAAAATCTGTGACCTTTCGCAGAAATGGTGTATAATACATATACATATATTATTGTTGGTTAATAAACTTTTAATTGTTTAAATTCTTAACAGTGTTTAAATGTAGTAGTATTGAGGGCTGCAACTAATGATTACTTTCATTAGTTAGTCGATTAATTGAAGCAGCGCTATTTCTGCAGAGAAACAACACAAACACTCAGGAGCTTTGCTTTGGTCTCAAGAAGCTGCGGCCTTTATTTACTGACAAACTCAAAGCTACACTGTACATTTACTGCCAGACCCACAACTTCACTGCTCACCTTTTCCTCCACTAACTCGCTCTCTCTCTGACTGAACCCAAAATATTCCCAAACAGGGGCAGAGCCATTTTTCTTTTTTACTAATTACTCCTGTAATTTAATCCCCCTGAATATGGCTGGGCAAAATATCAATATTACATCGATGTTCTGATATGAGATATAGATACTGATATTGTCTGTGTTGTCTTTTCCTGGTTTTAAAGGCTGCATTACAGTAAAGTGATGTCATTTTCTGAACATACAAGATTGTTCTAGCTGTTTTATTATTTGCCCTTACCCACTTAGTCATCATATCTATATCATTTGTGATTATTTATCAATATTGCTCAGCCCTACTTTATATACTGTTAATTAGTTTAAAGCAATACATCATATTCTATAAGATCATCACTTTTTGCAAATTTATTGTATGTTATTTTAGAGAAAATGTGTATATTGAGATATATATCATATGTAGCAGCTTAGCCTAAAAATATCGAGATTTTATTTACAAACCACATCGCCCAGCCCTACTGCAGTCTGACCTCTGGTGGTGCATACTGTGCAGTGCAAAACATCACCTCAATACAGCATCTCTGTATTAGTTCAATAGAAAGAGGAGCATCTGCATTTTTAACAGACTTGAAAATGATACTGGGATTTCTTAATACTCCAGTACACAGTAATACTTTTATACTGCCCAAGGCTACTGACATTGCTGCTTTACGCAAGATGTGATTGGCCATATCCAAAAAGTCTCCATCTATGTAGACAGATACATAATGGTGGCATACGGGAAGCCATGATTTTTTTTTTTTACCACAAAGATAGACTACATGTATGCTGTAGCAAACAAACAAACTCTACACAAATTTTCTCTTCTGTCTGTGTCACTTCCACACAGAGATAATCCTTTCACACATGCAAATGCTTATGATCACGAGCAACCACACATACATTCATTTGCACATACAGTAACATTGACATGACAGCTCATTTGTTATTGGGATTACGTCACACTGCTGGTTTGTTTCTCTAATTCAGTGCACCTCGAAGGTCATGTAAGCATGTGCATACATGGGCATTCAAGTGTGTGTGGTGTGTGTATGTGTGTGTGTGTGTGTGTGTGTGTGTGTGTGTGTGTGTGTGTGTGTGTGTGCATGTGTGCTTGTGTGCCTCTGTGGGTGTAAGTATGTGTAGTGGATTCAGTCTAATTAACAGCAAACTAATGAAGACACACATACAAGGAAAGAAAACGACACACACACAATGATAGCAAAAACTCACACAAACAACTTTTCGCACACACACACACACACACACACAGTAGGAGCATCTATCAGGAGACATTTGTCTCACAAAGGTCAACGTGGCCTGAGGGCAGCTGCAACCACAGCCACAGCAAGGCATTATGGGACACAGCGAAAGGGGATGGGAGTCCAGTGTGTGCATGATTGCCTGCCTGTGTGTGTCTCAGTATGTTCATGTGGTTTAGTTCCTTCCACTGGGCCCAGTATGCTGCTGCTGTCACTTAGATGTAAACCCATGCACATATGAACACGGACATACACACACACACTCCCTCTTGTGTGCTATCGTTTCCCAGTAAGGCGTAAAACCATGACGTCACTGTTAGAAATCACAGTCACAAACAGAAGACACGGTAAATAGACAGGAACATGTACTTCTACCACTACTACTAACAATTACTGCCTGTCATGTATGAATATTGGCATCACAGAACATTCATGCAATGAAAACCTTTGTTTGAATGGCAAATGCCATACCTTAAAGCAGCTACAATACAGCTACAACAAGTTTCATATTGTGTTGATTTTTGAGGGCCCTGTGGACATAAGCTTAAGTGTCTCCATTGAAGTGTGAAGAAATGTACTAGCCACCTCACAATATAACAATAAACCAGCACAAAAATGACAATTGCCACCATAAACCACCATAAACCATGTTCTGAACAAACACACAATAAACACATTACAAACACGAACAAATGGTAACATTTGCACTGTGGACTGTAAAATAGCAAACTTAAACTCTCTGCAATGCATAATGGGAAAAAATGCAAATGAGGGTTATTTCTCACCCTATCCTACAGCGGCCAACAATGGTTGAAGGACGCCATTACACAAGTTACATTACACAAACTACACAAGCTTTCCAGACTGAAGTTCAGTTTCAGCCTCATGTAATAGTACTGCTACTTCTACTATTACTAATGATAATGAACAAATAATTAATAAACATCAAGAAAGAAAGTGCATTGGTATTAGTGTATTATCAGTACTGGCAGATATTCAAATTCTGATATTGGACTTGGATCAGAACTGAAAAAAGTGGACTGGTACATCTCTAATAAAATTCTCCAGATAAAAATCTTCTATTTATCTGGCTAACTCGCTACTCACTGTAGCTTTGGGAAAATGTAAAAACAGGCTTGTTTCATGACAATCCGACCCTGTGGCAACAATATTAAGAACTTAAGAATTAATTGAGAACAACAATACAGAAATATTATTAAATTAAATGTAATTAAATTGAGACTGTTTCATAACCAGTTAAAAACTTGTAGCAGCTTTAATAGACAGATGAAGCCAGCAATGTTTCCAGCTTCCATTTTTGAAAGGGCTCTTAAGATATACACACAGCTGAGCAAACACACACACACACACACACACACACACACACACACACACACACACACACACACATTTTGAAATTATGTATGAAAACAGTAGTACAGCAAATCCAAAGGCTAAAAGACGAGGCAGAGGAGAAACACTTTCCATGTCACTGACTCCTGACTAACTGTTAGCTATTCTTTCGAGATAGAAACACACTTTTATTATTTAGCTCTACATCACATCTTACTTTCTCTTTTTGCACCTCCATACATCTTTTTTTCACACTTCACGCTCTCACTTTGCTGTCTGGTCTCTCTTAACTTTCCCTGGTCAGCCTGCTCTCTCTGCTGTCTTTCTTCCATCTATCTTTTTAATTATATTCATCAAAACATCAATATAATTCAACGGTATCATCATATCAAAGTCAAACAACTCTCAACAGTTAATACATGATTCCAAATGAAACAAATATCTGCCTGCTGTATCATTGCAGGTTTGCTTGTTAAATTACATGCAAGCAATGCAACACGCATACTAAACAGTGAAATATTCCACTGGAGAAAACATAGTGCCCCAAATCAAGGTTAAAAAGGAGACAAACACAAACAACACTGTGTGTCCAGATGCCCCCATGATTGTGACGCGCTGGCCATGAGGTGCCAGCTGTTTGTCCTCGATCTAACTCTGTCCTACACACACGCACGCCAAATGTACAGCAGAGTTGCAGGTCAAACACAGAAATAGCTTAAATTACAAGATGAAAGACAGAAAAAACAAAGACAGCTGACTGACAATAACCAACCAAGACTGTGCTGATGGAAGCAAGGATTCAGGTTACTAAAATTTATTCCGAGATCAGAGCAACATGTACAGAACAAGATGGACACAGGTAGGGGGTCAGGTGATGTCTTATAGAAAATATATCATGGCCCTAAAATAATGTCTCGATATTTCAGGGTATCCTGACAACAATATTCTTGAAGATATGACAGAATACTGAAAAAATATTTTTGCATTTTTTCTCCTTGTAGACTGTCTTCTCTTTATCCTGTTCTTGGAATCTGTTGTGAACGCCAGCGTCATGCAAGTGTGCGTCTTGAGTGTCCGTGGCTGTGACCAGAGCTTTTGCGTCTGTGACCACCGACGGACTGTATCGCTGTGTGCATGACGTGAGCATTGTGCAGAGCATGTGCATGAATATGACTGGTGCAGGATCAGATATGCGATGCTGAACATCGCTGAATGCCATGTGTCACTGAAGCTACTTGTGACACAAAAGTCACATGACACACGTAACAATATGCACCTCACAGTTTTTAATAATGTTTTGGTTCACTCGGGACACAAACCTCCGGTCTCTCTTAGGCTAAAGTCCTGTGCTTGTTTGAGCCACCCATCCACCACAACTCTTCCATGTGTGGACTTTGCCCCTCTTGAAGCTACGTCAGCAGCTCGGGGCATCTTTTACAGCCATGGATGGGTTTACTTTGAGGTTGAGTGAAAAGCCTGTGGCATTGGTTTCAGCCGTAAACAGGTACCGTCCACGTCTGTATGAGTTGCCAAGGGGTGGTCACAATTCATCATTATCTGACGAGTTAGCAGCGAGACAGGGCTGACCAATCCATCCAACAGTTGTCGGTGACATCATCACCACCAAAGTCAATAGGGCACATCATCTGGAAATCATGAATACATAATTTCATGGTAATCCATATTGTAATAGTATATTTCAATCTGGACCAAAGTGGTGGGCCAACTGATCAACAGCCAAGTCATTAGTTTGGCTAAAAAGTACTTGGTTGAGGTCAGGAAATGATCATGGTGATTGTTAAAGAAACTGACTTTTACTGAATTGGACACAAACAGGGGTCTCACTAACTTATAATCCCAGTCTTTGTACGCTCAACTACCAGTCACAGCCTCCTCCCTACAAGGTTTTCCAGCGCTGTCACAACATTTAGCTACTTTCTGCTTTGGCTCTGAGAGAAAACAGATCTGCAACAGTAAAACATAAGGTCATTTTAGGCATCTGAACAATTGACCAAAGCTGTAGTCATTGTGGTGAGGACAGCCTCGTTCCCGTGAGAGGTGTCCCTAATCAGTTGATGTGCAGTCCAAAAGCTGCATGTGAGTGGCCTGTCTCCACCCAGCCACATACACACACAAACACATGCAGTCAGAATATAAAGCGTTTTGTCAACTAGAAAACAGAAGAGAAGAAGAGGAGGGAGTGAGCAGGAGCGAGGAAAGGAAGTTGAAAAGCAGAGCAAATTGGACTGCTTGTTTCCTGAGAGCGCCTCTGACAGCTCGGTGTGGGTGACTGTGCCTCTTCCTCTCCCTCTCCCTCTCTCCCTACCTCGCTCACTCTCTCTGATTACCTCTTTCCAGGCGGAGGAGAGAGAAGACGGGAAAAGGGGGAGAGGAAGAGGCTAGTTTCCACGGTGATGGCTGATGAAAGAGAACGAGACAGGTTCTGCTTGGTTGCACACCTCTCCTCTTTCTCTATCTTCTTTACCCCCTTTTCTCAGTCTGTTCTTCTTCAAACGTCCATGTTCTCGTTCTGTCTCTCTCTCTCTTTCTCCAAAACACTTCTCTTTTCCAAACCTTCTCATCATCCCTCCTTTACTCTAACTCCTTTTCTCCACTCTCATTACCAAAACATTCATTCATCGCCTTCCAATCTCCCCGTCATCTTCTCTCATCTCTTCTCACTTTTGTACTAATTGTATCTAGCATCCAGCCACACTACACTGCCAAAAGTATGTGGACATCTCATTCCAAAACAATGAACACTAACATGCTGCTATAACAGCCCCGCTCTTCTGGGAAAGTTAAGAGAGTTTTTTTTTTATCCTGGCTGCATTTCGCTCCCATTCACCATATTCACATGGCGGCCATTTTCCTCTGATGTCACACTCAGGGTGGGAAGCTCAGATGTCATGTGTTCTGGGTTGCAAGTCGTATGAATGTAGGGACAATGGATAGTGAAAATATGGAGGGACATGTGGTCATGTTTCAAGCTAAAAAAAAACAAAACACATTTGCTAACCTGAGACAAGAGCTAACGTTAGTGTTTAGCCACTTCCTAGCTAACGTTACCAACAGCATTACTGCCATAAAAAACACTAAACACGTTAAATTGCTTGTAACGCACGTTAGTGTTGGACGTAATCTGTATGAATATCACACAGAAATATGTATGTGTTCAAATGAGCATAATATCACATAATGTTACTGACATCCAGGTTGGGTGAAGATACAGCAAAACGGTTAACGTGAGCCTACACTGCAAGCTGGACTAGAGACAGGTGAAAAAAATCAGAGATCAAAAGGGCAGGAAAAAGATGAAGACAGGAAGTAAAAACAGCAGAAACAAGAAAGACAGGAAACAAGTAAACTAAAACCCCAAAACCATGATAACTGAAAGATTAGGGGTGTCACGATTTCATTTCTAAATGGGAAATCAAAAGCCGGTAATTTTTCACTCTCCACTCCTGCCTTCTTGTGCTTCTGCCATCTAGTGTTTGTATTTAACACTGTGCCAATTGATGCGAAATAAGTTTTTGTTATTGAATTTTAAGTAAATTATTTAAATTCGAGCATATGCCTTTAGTGTGGCACCTTCACCCCCCAAAACATGGCAGTTATATCACACTAGTCCCGACATAAAACCATCGATCTGTTGATCTTTACAAACTAAGAGTCAATATGGCTCGGTTTTAAGGCCATTTTTGACATTTTATTTTGCTAATTTGATGCATTTTTCCTTGCAGATACAGATTCCAATACCTGAACTTAGTGTACTGGCTGATATGGAGTACTGATCCGACATGCATTTTCATCATAACAGTCAATACTGCATTTTAGGCAGTACCAGAGACAATTTCCAATACTGGTATTGGAACAACACTAATTTAACAGACCTAATAAGACTGTACATGGCTGGTTTGAAATTGTTAACACATTACCCAACCCTAATAGCCATCAGTGCTAAAAGAAATTATTGAAATTGAAAATTGAATCAAATCATGACCTTAAAATTGAAAGTCTAATTGGACTGTGGATTTTGAGGCACCTTTAAAAGGGTTTTAGCTCAAACCATGAGGAACAGTCTTGGACAAGCATACTAAAAGTATGTGGAGAAGGGTGTCCACAAACATTTGGCCATTTAGTCTGAACAGTGCATCTGTCTTCATCCTGTTCTTTTCCCCTTCTTTCCAAGCTTTCTTCCACTTCGTTTGATATCCACCTCTGTCCTCCATTCCTTCCCCCACCTCCCTTTTTCCTCATTCTCTCCTTGCTCCCACAGCCACCTGGCCTGGGTGATCATTTTTGTCCCCTTCTCTGCTTAAAACCCTGTTCCTTCTCTCTATTACCAGGTGATCATTTAGATCCCCGGCATGGTCAAACACTCCCCAGAGATTCACCTGAAACAGAGGCCATGCGCAGCTCATCCATCACTTTCCACCCACCACCCCCTCTTTCCCTGCTTCATTCATGCACATTCTGGTCCCTCTTCATTCATGCTCTGTCTCCATCCTCTACCTCCCCCCTCCCTCCTTCTCTCCTCATTTCCCGGTTTTCTCATGCTCATTTATCACAGAGGGAACTTCACACCTCGGTACACCTGCACAGGCACACAACAACACATTCAATGCATGCCAGAAATCCCAACCTGACCACACGCAAACTGTCGATAGGTAGGGGAACCACAAAGATACTATCGTGAATAAAGGGCACATTGAACCAGTAACACAGACCCCATTTACACCTGGTATTAACAAGTGATCTATATCTGGAGGACAAGACATTACAAATGCCTGTAAAATATGCGGAAACTTCTACTTTGAAGGGTACACACTCCTGGTGTTATATCTTCTAATTTTCCTGTGTTTTTTGGTGTGAATATCTGTTACGGAGGAAATACGTTTGTAGGAAGCTTGTTTTATTTTACTGTATGTGTGACACTTTACTTCCTTAAGGTGGAGAGCCCCTGCTCTACAGCATACTGTATTTAGTATTTGTTTAGCCATGTTGCCCTCGCCAGCATTGCATTTCACATTACCAACATTGCAGCAAGTGTCGACTTTGTCGAGTTTTGAGGAATTTAACCATACTACGACTATTTTCGGCTCGCTATTGACTTGAGCAAGCTGCAGGAGTAACATCACTCTCCCTCTTTCTCTCTATACTCTCAAGTACTCTCTCACCTAGATTCTGTCCCAGGTACTGAAATTTGGCACAGACATAATTCAATCTGACCTTAAAAGTACCTGACCCTACTACACAGTACACAAGTAGCCCAGTTACACCACAGAAAACACACAAACTTTACTTTGGGCACCTTCATCTTAATATTTTCTTCACTAAAATAGGATGATTCGTAAGGCTCTCTCACTTTTGCCCCATATTATCTGTGAAAGAAACTGTCACTGTAAAATGTGCTGCATGCTATATGCTGCACAGTTCATATGCATGACTGCTCTATATATTTCCTGTAAGAACACTGCATACATGATGTTTTTCTACCCCCCTCTCTCGCTCTACCTCTCATTCACTCACTCTCTGATGTCAGGCAGAGTACAAGCCACATGTACACGAGTCAGAGACATCCATTTCCTGTCAGTTTATGAGGCGTTTATGAATTATAAAACCATGACAACCAGGGACCCGGAATGACCGAAGGGGGGATAAAGATGGGCAGAATGAGCGAAGAGATAAGAGAACTTATTCACTTTAGTTGAGTTATGATGTACGTGTGTGTGCATGAGTGATAGAATGTTTCTGTGTCTGCTGCATGTGTGCCCGTATGTGTGTGAGCGTGTGCATGCACTGACATTGTGCTGACATTGTGTTAACTTGGCGTACTGCTCCCACAGCTGTGCTTACTTGGTGGCTTGGGAATATCCTAGAATTTGTCTATTTATTCATTCAATTACAAGTGTGTGTGTGTGTGTATGTGTGTGTATGTAAATGAGAGTGTGTGTTCAATAAACCCTTATACCTGCACCATCTGGCCCTGTAATAGCCTCCTATGCCCCCCAGAATGAGATGGTTATGTCTGGCTGCATCACACACACACACAGGCACAAAAGACACACGCATGCCCCTACCAGAGGCAATGTATCTTTTTAATGATAGTTGAAACCAAAGTTTACTTTCCCTTATGCAGAGAAATTTCAGAGGATCAAAGTCAAAGTCAAGGGCTGCCCTCTAATAGTCCACTAAATCGTTAGAGTATCGAGTTTTGATTTGTAAAGACCAACAGATCATCGGTTTTATGCCCTGATTACTGTCAATTACATTTTCACATTTATCTTATGAAGGTAGTCTATTTAGTATCAAGTGTGATATAATGGCTGCTGAGCTACGTGGTGTTGAGCCAGATGGGGCACAAGTAGGCGGGGGTGGAGAGAAAAAACAAATACAAGGAGAATTGCACATTCTACTTTTCAATTCAACCAAGAGCTATAACAATTAATATGATAATAATAATGAATTATTCATGAATTATTAAATTAATTGCCAGTTATTTTGATAATGGATTAAGCGATAAGTGTAATTTTGTTAAAGAAAAAAAGTCAAAATTCTCTTGTTCCAGCTTCTTAAATATGAATATTTTCTGATTTCTTCAATCGTCTGTGACAGTAAACTAAATATCTCTGGGTTGTGAGAAAAAGAAGAAAAAATAGGAGACATTTCAGGACAGTGATTAACATTTTTCACATTTTGCTGACATTTTATAGACCAAACAACTAATCGATTAATCGAGAAATATATAGATTTAAATAATAAAATTAGGTCTCCCCTTGTAGTTCAGTTGGTAGAACGTACGCTCCATGTGCTGAGGCTGTGAGTCCTCAGCAGCGGCTGTGAATTCAGCTCCTGCCTGCAGCCCTTTGCTGCATGTCATCTCACTCTCTCTCACTCTTTCCTGTCCTCACCTCCGCTCTTCTATCAAATACAGGTTGGAAAAAGCCCCTAAAAAAATTAATGTCATAAATCCTTTGTGAGGGTAGCCTTTGTCTACCCCCTCCTGATCATTATACTTCAGTTCATAATGAAGTCAGACAGGAAAAATGTAGATTTACTATCACTTTTGGCAACACATCCTCAATCTAAAATAATCAGATATTTGTCTGTTGTCTTAAAAGGAGCTAGATGTGAGGACTGATATCTGTTTCATCTCAGTGTGTTCAGTGGCAAAACTTTGTCATGTTTAGCCTAGCTTAGCACAAAGAGCAGAAGCAGGAGGGTACAGCAGTAAACACATCCTCAAACAGCTCCACAGTTAATCAGCAATCACCAATACCAAGAATGACCCAAAAAGCAATCTGTAACTGTAATCTGTAATCTGTAACAGTACAAAGATGGAGAGGTATCAATAAATTACCAGAAACCCTTGTTTAGAGCCTTTTCGTAGGTTCCTCCAGACAAGTGATTTGACTTTTCCCTGACAGAAAAAGCCACGTTATAAAATGACATTGTGGCATCTCTGCTTCATTCGAGATTCCTCAGGGAAGGCAACAGGAAAGGTGGAAAGAGAAGGAGGACAACAGGCCACCAAGGTCAAAGCCAAGGCTCAAATCTATGATACACACACACACACACACACACACACACACACACACACACACACACACACACATTTATTTATCCGCCTGTTCCAATTATCTCCTCCCACTGTCCTTTTATCTTGGTTGAGGCTTATGTTTCGATTTTCAAGATCACCAAATAGCCACAAGACCTGAGGACTGGAAATCAGATGGCTTGATGAACCAGAGAGCTAATCCAATACTGTAGTCAAGGTATCTGAAGCTACAGGCAAGGGATGTGTGTTTTGCTGGAAAAACCATGATTTAATGGGGCAATCAACCTGGGTTTTGGGGTTCTAATGTTTTATCATCCCCCTTAATAAGTAATTGATACAAAATAAGGCCATAGACCCAACAAAACGTGCTAATGGTGGTGTGCAAACTCAATCAGTAGAGATAATGCTACTGAACTCACTACAGAAATGACATTTATATTTCTGATGGGGGGCAATAAGTATGAAGTGGCACTAATGTTACATTCTTACCGGTGAAGCTACACCGTTACTTCTTACTGGTTCACACACCCGACCCCAGCATCAACCTAGGCTACACCATGCTGCCCAAATTAGTATTTTCTGGCTCCCAACAACAAGACAACAAGATGGCTTCAGAAGAACAAATTCCTAACAGCGCTGTGTGCAAGAGTCAACAGTGTGCAGATCCAGGTACTTGTTAGTGGTGCAGCTGACTGGCCAGTGACACTGCCAGCTGTTTGTGTTTGTGCCTGTTAGTGCTTTATTTGTACCTTCAGCTACGCAGTATGATGACAACAGGAGAACTCACACCACAGGCAAGTAGGGTGACCAGATATCCTGGTAAATTCAGGAAAGTCTCAAATTACATGCAAATATCCCAAATCCAGTCCAGTTTGTCCCGAAAAATTACCATTATAGTAACGGATAATATGGACGACATATGAATGAGTGAAAATATTCTGATCATAATCACCTTTGTAGGTTATAATTACTGCTTTTAATTATTAAAAAAGATCTGTTTTTTTTAAATATGTGAGAATTGTTGATGTGCTCCTATAGCTTAATGACAATCATATCTGCTGAACAGACATTTCAGATGGGTGTGACACACCTGTCACCTGTGTGTACTAGTTCATGTGTCTTGGACACACAGCTGGGACACTGTGTTTCATCTCATCCTCAGATCGTCATAATATTAATAACAAATTATCAGAGTTACTCTAAATCAGTGGTTCTCTGTTTTGTGTCGTGATCCCTCAGAATAATCGGGTTGGTGTTTGAGACCCCACAAAAAAATCAGTATTGCAGTAAGTCAGGGTGATCTTTCCGAAGCTCAGTCTGAGCTCAGGGTTCTGGTGGAAATGTCCCATGTGATAGCAAAACTGGTTATAGCTGCTTGGTTAAGCACGATACTGTGGCACAAACTGTGGCCAAAATGAAAAGGAGTTTTGTGTGTTTGTGTCAAATCAGAACTCATGTGCACACACTCTTTGACTTTCACAAACACACTCAATACAACTTGTGCAACTCAACAGTGAGGTTCCAGAATTGAAAATCCCATTCATATTCTGAATATAGGATTTAGATTGTCAGTCATAATGTTGTAAACATCCAAGGTAGACTCACCACGAGCTATGAGATTATGAAACAATGGTATATGCTCCTGTAAAAGCCACAAGTCCATATGGTATCAGCCTTGTTTTAAGAAAAACACATTTTAATTGTGATGTCTGGAGAAGAACAACACTACCCACAATCCTAAAGTGCAACATCTCTGATTGGTGGAGCTCACTGCTACCATGGAAATGTTTACCACACCCGCGAACAGGTAGTTCCCCTAGCAGGCTAGCTAGTTGGATAGCTAACACTAACAGTCATACTAACAATGTCGTTATGCTGCCATAAGTGTAATTTATTTACACAAAAAACACAGACTAGAACTTATTACAACAGTTATTAACGATCTAAATACTATAATTATGACAAAGGTTAAATTTAAGAAGCATTATTATTAGCAGTGGTTTATGAGATAAGTAGTCCATTCACTCTTAAAATAATTATATCCATTTTCTTTTGTTGTTGTTGTTGTTGCTCTGAATCAAATTTTTTGTAGTTATGATTCATATTCTGTCGTTTGACTTGGTTACAGGCTTGAAACCCTATATTTAATTTCCTGAAACGTCAATAGAGTGAATAAATTGGAAATTCACTTTTGGAACCAGAACCATTGAAAAAGCGGATGATTACTGCTGAGCTCTCTTCAAAGGTAAATTATATGACTTATACAAGCGTAATGTAATGAATACTCCCCAGTCTAAAATATGGCTTCATTTCCCATCATGCTTGCTGGACTGAGTTTGGCATTTTATGTTACAAAATCCAAATGTTACTTTTTGTTAGTGTTTGTAACTGTTCAGAACATGGTGGTTTAGTCATTAGTCATTTTTGTGATGGTTTATAATTTTAACCATTAGTGACTGTTTTATTCTCAGCAACCATCTGGCGACTCCTTGGAGGTCCCAGTCCCAAGGGTTGAGAACCACTGCTCTAAATTATGCTATACATTTTAATCTTTAATCCAACTTCCATGTCCAGAATTTCACCCGTTCTCATCTGGTCACCCTATAGGCAGGATCAGTAAATAAATATTCTGTTTTATGATGTTGTAGAGGACAGGACATCTTCTACAGAACTAAGTTTCAGGGATTATAGGATGCTGTCACACTTACACAGGCACACACACACACACACACACACACACACACTACACACACTGGGACCACTAATGCTCCTCTGGTGTTACATAGACAGAGGCAGACAGCAGGAGACGGCAGGGACAGAGAAAGACTAACACACACATGGATTCACACTAGGAAAAGTGTGACAGAGAAAGACAGACATGGAGACACAGACAGAGACATGTCCATGTCCACAGACAGAGACCCTGCTGTTACAGACAGACAGACAGACAGTCATTCAGACTGATCACGTACCTTCCAGACAGCAGGTTCGCCAGAGGCCGGAGTGCGTCATCACCTCCTCGTTCTTGCGGCTCGTGTCGTTGTCGCCGCTGCTCTTCACGCGGCAGACCCCGCGCGAGTACAGCCAGTAGTCGGTACCGACGGCGATAGTCATGAGGCTGAAGGCGGCGAACGCGCCCACCGTCGTCACGAGCATCTGGACGCCGCGGTCACACATCAGCATCTTCATATAGGCGGCTCCTGTTTGTCTTAATCTGTTCTTCTTCCTCCTCTTCTCTTTTAGATTTTTGTTTTCTTTATATCCCGCGAGACTTGAGGGGTTCAACAGACAGTCAGGCACTCAAAATAGTTCAGAAAAATAGAATTATGGTTAAAAAATGTGGCGGTTTTTCAAATGTGGAGCGAAAAAATGAAGTACTTGGCCGCCTCGTCCGTTGAGTTGACAAGAGGCTCGTGGCAAAGGACGGGAAGGTGGGAGGGCGGCACGTCACTTTCTCGCGCATCAAAAACCGGTTTTCACCACCACCACCAACAACACCACCCTCACACACTCGCAACGGGGGTTTCACGACCACCGGTTGTCCCCGACTACCCGACACTGCCCTCACCCAGTCAGAGTGGAGGGGAACGGCGATGCCACATTCCGCCTCTCCGTCCCCTCCCTTCCTTCCCTCCTTCCTTGCTTCCTTCTTCCCTTCCTTCTCAACTTCTGCTGCTGCTCTCCCAAAACAGCACCCTTATTAATCTGTTAACCATTAACAGCCGATGTCTGCGTGGGGGGACTCCATCTTTAAAACAACAACAAAAAGAGGGGTTAGTTTGTTTTCTTCACTGTGAATGAAGAGGTAATGTGTTTAAAACATCACTCACTCACTCACCGCTGGATTTCCTGACCGGTGAAGGATCTCCTCCCTCGACAGTCTCAAATTATGAGGCGGTACAGTGGATTTGGTCGCTTTCCTGCTGAAATACTGAATGAACGGACGGATGAATAAAACCCATACGTCAGCTATGAAGAGAGAGCGGACGCTGACCGAGATCCGTCGTGTGTTTTCCACTCCAGCTGTTGACTCACTGACATGTTTTTTTCCGTCCCTCCTCGATGTCCACAGTATATAGGCTGCAGAAACTCGTCCAAACACGCAGCCGCTAAAATAAATTCTTTTTTTTCATAGATTATCTGCAGTGGAGAGACGCGCAGCAGTGGTAGTTAAGTTGAACAGGCTTTAAATAGGCACAAAAAAAAAATGAGACCAAGACGGCATTAAACAAATTTCTCCTCCAGAACAGCCGTCTTCGCTCTCTCTCTCCGCCGAAGTTCAACCACAACCGGGACGGACCGCCTGCTGATGGAGCCTGTAGGACAGCTACACCCGCCTGGGTATGCTCCCGAGAAACGTGCCCGTTGGTACAAATGAAAAAAAAATGACAGCCGTCGCCTCCTCCTCCTCCTTCGCTTCCTCCTCCTCTTCGTCTTCCTCCTCCTCCTCCTCTCGGTCCAACCAACACAAACTAAAACTAACCGCGCGTCTCCTCAAACTCCGCCTGAGGCCGCGCCGCTCGGCTCGGATTGGGCTTGTGAGTGACAGCGCCCTTCAGGAGCTAATCATGTGCAGTCACTGCGGTATGTCCCGCCCACCGCCGCAACGCCGTCACTATAAAGCATGGGGGGCTCCAGTTAAACGAGGAGAGGGTATTTTGAGTTTCAGTAGAAGAAGAGACACTTCTTATAGTGAGGGTATTATCAGAGACAGCCCTTTTCTGTAGTCGGCAAAGTTAGAGAGCTCACAGCACAATAATTGAACAATAGAAGCTAGAAGTGGCCCTACTTACTGTGATTAGATACTGGACTACACAAGGGTGTTATAAATACACTGATGCTGACCAGATTTGTTGACAAACCACCCGCCTCTCATGTGTTAAATGCAGCTCTGAGGTTAAGCAGTACTGTGCCGCGCCGCTGCCGCGCCTGTTGAGTTGTCCGTGGTGCTGAATGTGCGGCGGATCGCGCCGCGGCGCTGTCCTTGGTGCTGACTCGAAGCTTGGCGTTCTTCTCCCCTCTGCTTTCTTCTCTGCTCCGCCTGCTCGGCGCCAGCAGCCCCTGCACCGCACTGATTAGTTCGAGGAGAGAGTAAAAGAGAGAGATGTATACATAAAGAGAGAGAGAGGGGGGAGATTGGCAAGCGATGCATGAAGAATCGCGCCCGGGAGAGACGCAGAGACGCCACTTAAAGAGCCACGGAGCGTTTTTAATGATTCCACTCCAGCGAGGCTTCCACACAAGGCGGTCTGAGCTTCACACTTCACTTAACATGCGGGAGTGCGTGCGTGCGTGTGCACGTGGATGCACGAGTGTGTGTGCATGTATTGTAGGCGTATGCCTGTATGTCTGTGTTCACGTGACTCTGTTGTGTGTGCACATACGAACATGTGTAAGTGTCTGTGTGTGTGTGCGTGTGTGTGTGTGTGCCGCAGGCGGCTGAACAGATCTGACTGTTTTAAAGCTCATTGTACAGTATTGCCTGTTTAAACAGCAATGAATGGAAGCCCGTCTGCGTCACTCGAAACCAATACAGACGACAGAATGACAGGACTGCAGGGATGAATAAATGTATCCTCCCTCACTAATTGCTGTCTGTATATGCTTATTTACTGGTGACTTTTATTCCGTCTCTTTACTTTCTTTCAGTGTGCATACCCATATTCACTAATCAGTTAGGATCAATGAGTAGGTGGCTCTGTGATATCCAGTGTGCATGCTCACATAGGTGTTGATTTCAGGGGTGGAGGGGACAGATCTTTAATATTTAGAACATGTGCATTTGTCCCCCCCAGGACTTGTTCATTTTTTATATTGTATTATTTCTGACAACTTGTTTGTGAGCCTTACTGCATTATATTCCATTATATTCTGAACTGACACCTGGGCCTAAATGTTGTGTTTTCCTTTACATAAATAAAGACATTCCCACCAGAGCCAGACAGATGTATGGGTCGACCGATATTATCAGCCTGATATTGGTCTATCACAATAATATCAATCCATGTTGTCCCATATGTGCCTATATGAATTTGTGTTTTCTTTAAAAATAGTTAGTTATGATGATTAAAAATGCAGATGAAAATAAACTGTTTCAGTTCAGTGTTCTGCCTTCATTACATATTTTTGTAACAACTATAACCTACCTTTGAAGGATCATTGCAAAAATGTGTTTGTGTATAAATTGATGGAGAGAAGGAAAAAATTGGTGCATAAAAATCAACGAAATGAAATGAATGAATGAAATGAACTTTCTTTCTTTCTGTCTTTCTGTACATGTTTGTCAAGGTGACAAAAGACAGACCAATGCACAATTATGCCTCGCTAAACATATGTTGGTGTCAATCTGGTCCAGCATATAAGTGCCATAGCTAACTGACTGGCTGATTTACTGAATGACTGTCAGGCTGTAAGTCACTTAAAGATGGAGTGAGTGATGCTCTGACTGACAGGGAGACTGGCGGTTGTCAGACAGACTACAGAATAAACAGAGGAGGAAACAGAGGAATTAAAGCGATCAAAAACAAACAGAGAGGGAGCAAAGTGAAGACAGAGAGGGAGAAAGAAGGATTACAGTTAATAATTAAATAATTGCATGAACAGATCAACAGAGAAAGCAGTGACAGGTCCTATCATCCTTCTCACTTGCTCTGCCAGCGTGTGTGTGTGTGTGTGTGTGTGTGTGTGTGTGTGTGGTCCGAGGCCTTTGCTGCCTGCGTTATCTCACAAGGAGACTCATTAACATAGAAATGACTTCAGGAAGAGAAGTACAGCGTTTCACCTCTGGTGAGAGACGGGGGGAGGGAGGGAAGCTAGAGGAAGGAGGGAGAAGGAGTGACAGCGCAGGAGGAGAAGAGGGAGGAAGAAGAGGAGAGGCAGGGAGAGGTGAGAGAGACTGGTAGGAGCGAGAGAAGAGGAGTGGGGAGATAAGAAGGGAAAGCATGAGAAGTGGGAAAGACAGAGGGGAGAGAGGCATTGATGGACAACAAATTAGACAGAGTGAGGGTGATAGAAGGAGGTGGTGGAAAAGGAGAAGAGAGGAAGGAGAAAAGAGAAGAAAGGAGGTAGTAGAGGGAAGCAGAAAGCAAGAGGAAAACCAAGGCAGTGGCATAGCGGGGTAACCCTGTCTCCAAGAAATTATGTAGGCTACTAATATGTGTTGTCAAATGACAATTTGAGGGAAACTTGTATGCTGCCTGGATTATGCTCACTCCTAGTCCTTACTTACTCTGTTGTTAAACTGTAACTGTTAATAAGTGCATAAGAAAGGATTTATTAACCTCAATAAGCATTTTTCACGCCTTCGATTTGTTACCCCCAAAATGCATAGTTAATAAGTTCAAAATAAATATAATATGTAGAAATCTTTATAAAGCAACAGCAAAGCCTTGTAAAAGTTTAACAATGACATTAAGTTAGTTAAAGTCAATAAACTGAGTTAAAATAACTTAATGTTTGTAATGCTATTATAAACAATTATAAGAAATTCATAAGGTTTTCACGAACACCCTTCAAGAGTCTATAGACTGTTAACAACTTTCTCAGTGCTTATAAATATATTACAATCTTACAATAATCATGTTTATGATGCTATTATTATAACTTCTATTGTCCTATTAACACATATTAATGTTAATAACCGCTTATAATGGCCTTATTACCTACTAATTAGTGCTTATTACAAGAGATTTAATGTGGGTGAGTGGCTGAGTGTTAGTGAAGTTTCACTGAAGCATGAAAAGAAGTACAGTGTAGGCTGACAGCAACTTTTAGATGCAACACTAACTTCCATTAAAAATCTGATTACTATTTGTTTATGACCCTGGTGTTGTTAGGCAGCAACAGGGTCACAGGCCCCTGTGGAGAAATGCATCATGGGACGTGCAGTTTGAAATCAGTTAAGTACCTTGTGCTTGCCATTTCTCTCTCTCTCTCTCTCTCTCTCTCTCTCTCTCTCTCTCTCTCTCTGTCTTCTTTCTCTCTCTGTCCACAGTTCTCACTTTCCTCTCCTCTCCTCAGTTAATGGCTGTGGAACAGGAGGATGAGGAGAGGAAGACGGGGTGGTTCTTGAAGAGAGAAGAAGGAGGAGGAGGAGGAGGAGGAGGAGGAGGACTGCAGGGTTTCTGCTCAGTGAGTCGGAACCTTCTCACGCCTCTGGCCAGTGCTCAGAGACTGGGAGGAAGACAAGGAGAGAGAGGAGGAGGAGGAGAGCAGGCAAGACAAGAGGAAGAAGTTAGAGGAAACTGAAAACCACAGAGAAATTAGAGAGTGAAAGATAAACTGTTTGGAGGAAGAGAGAGGAGGAGGAAGGAAGATGACTGACAACACAAATATACTGCAGAGTGGGTGAGCTGTACTGTATACATTCACAGTCAGAGGGACACAAACATATGTAGTTTGAGTATTAAAGGGTGAGTTTGCATCACGTGTATATGCAGCAATGCATATTTCTGCCTGTGCACACTGTGGGTGTGTATATTTGTGTGCACCTGTGTTTATATTTGTTTCTGTGTGTTTGTATGTGTTGTACCAGATGGGAATGACTCCAGGGCAGAGAGAGGACATATGGAGATGTGGCATGATTCTGGCGTGATGCTAATACGTCAAAACTGTGATTTATGACTTAGACGTCTGCAGACACAGCCCGGGGAAATTCTCTGTGAAAGAATGTGTGTGTGTTTGTGTGCGTATATTGAAACCGAGACATTATCAGATGTGTGTTGCCTCATTTGGCAGCAGAAGAAATATGATTTCTGGACAGATTTAAAGGGACAGTTCACCCCAAAATCAAAAATACATATATTTCCTCTGGCCTGTAGTGCTATTTATCCATCTAGATTGACATCATGACTCGGTTAAGCAAGATAATAGACAAACTTTGTAGTGAGCCATTACTTTCTATGGTAGAATCTACCAGAACTACTTTCTTTCTGCAGTAGAATCTACTGGAACTACTAAAGTGGAGCTGCTCTCGACTGAAGATTTTCCTAGTCAACCAGTGGTTGCAAGTTTAAGCCAATAGTCAACTGTTTCTTTTATTAATTTAGTTATTTAGATATAAATATTTGGGGGCACAAAGCGAGCCACCATGTTAACTGCTGACAGCCAAAAGGGTTATGATTCTGAATGTGTCGCAACAACCAGCAGGAGACTGAACATTTTGTTGATTTTAACAGAATGTAATCTCACACAACTCCCACTGTTTAAAGCATGGGAATAAATAACCTTTGACTTCACCAAAACACTTGTGGACTTATCGCCATTATGATGTGTACTTACAAATTAACTGTATAAGTTATAAACTCACTCCGTACCCGCTTCGTGCCTTCTGGCCCTGCCTGAACCCCCAATGTCTTCATCATCACCAGGATCTGGTTGGAGCCACTGTAATATTAAATAATAGTATTCCCTGTCAACCAGCCTTCATTGATGTAAGAGGCTGTATCCTATAGGACTGCGAACTGAGCTAACTTGCTAATGGCAGCTACAGCATAGTTAGCAGCAATGCACCAGAAAAACAGGTCTGAGTTGCTACAATCCCCAGTTTGGCTGCTGAGTCTGTCAAATGTATATTTCAGCACTTTGAACACCTGAAGTCGAGTGCCATTCAGTTCCATTATATTCAAGAGAAAGGAGACATCTTTATGTCTAATATCTCTAAAACGTGGCAACTCACACCAAAACAATTTAGATGGATAAATAGCACTATTAGGGGTGTAACAATACATGTATTTGTATTGAACCGTTTCGGTCAAACTGTCTCTTTAAATTCCAAAATTTAATTTACATTGTTTTGATAATTTTGTCGAAAGCTTAAGGTTCTGTTGATGGCACTCTAATGTGGAGTAATAATGTGTGTTTGTAGGAGTGTAATGTGTAAGAGAGGACACTTTAAGGCAGACATGAGGTCATAAGGAAGTGTTTCTAATGTGCGTGCATAATGAAAATGTGTGTTTGTGTGTGTTGCACACTGACTGGATGAAGGAGTGACAGTTAGATTGATTGACTGATTAATAGAGAGAGGAGGTGGAGAGAGAAAGAAGGGGAGACAGAGAGAAAGAAATGTCTCTTAATTGTGAAGGCACATGTCTGATGGTGTGTAAGTGTGTCTAATATGTTTGCCTAATGAAAATGTGTGTAGGGCTGCATGAGAGAGAGGGAGAGAGTCAAAGAGAGAGAAAGAAAGATAGTGTGAAATAAATCCAATAAGCTCCTCCGTCATGCTCCCCTCTTGAGCGTTTTTAAGATCCACTGAATGAAATAAATAAGAGATTCTTTTGCTTTTGTCAGTTCCCCTTTTTCATCTCTCTCTCCAGTGTGCTGCAGTGCCCTGCTGTCGTTCACTTCAGCCCCCATCTTCCCTTCATCCTTTTTCGTCTCCACCAACAACAACAGCTCGCTTCTGTGCTAGCCAGTTAACCACAGAATAAGTGCAGAGCCCCATAAACATCGAAACCGTTGATAACACATCTCATTTACCGTTTACTAAACCCTGCCCCCAAGCAGCAATTGTCCAATCATAGTTAAGCAACCGCAACTACACTAGGCAGGACAAGCCTGTCAAGCTGTGGATTTATCCACATTTGAAGCAGTGTGCATGGGGATGTTGTAAAAGCTAAAAAGAGTCTGGGAGGTGGTGTCTTTTTTTAGGCAGATGATAGAAAAAGTGGCTATTTGCACCTGGATGTATGTAGCCTAGCCAGGCAAAATCAAGCATTCAGGTGTAGCCAACAATTCTATTTGCATCTGGATTGGAATAGCCAATGTGGCTATTTACACCCCAGCTTGAATAGCCAATGTGGCTATTTGCATCAGGTTGGAATAGCCAGTGTTGCTATTTACACCTGGATGTAGCATGGCGGAGACAAGCACCCAGGTGTCTGTAGCCAACAATGGTATTTGCACCTGGGTTGGAATAGCCAGTAATGCTATTC
>JAJHUR010094649.1:29145-39825 GCA_027495735.1 Lutjanus campechanus | reverse complement strand
CCCCCCCCCCAAACAATTTCAACTATTCCAGCTTTAGTTCATCCCTTTTGATACAAGGAGCCCTCACATTAGCCCTTTTCCATCACGACATTGCAAATTTTCATGATTAATTATTCTCCTTTATTAATGCTAGGGGTGTATGTGGCGCCTAATTACCTGACGATTAAATCCAAATTTTAATTTAGACTAGTTCACTGGTCTTACAGTAAGAAAACACTCAGAAACCAGTTAGAATAGAGCACAATAATGATAATGTTATACACTGTCTGAACAGGATCATGGCGTCTGCAGGTACACAATATTGCGTTAAGCTAGTTAATGCAGCTGCTCAAAACCTGATCCTGCTGACAATGCCAAAATTTTGTGCAAAAAGAGGGAAAGCAAAGAGGGAAAAAGGGAGGTAGGATTTTTTTTATAAGGCTTCTTATGTCATGAGTAGCGCTATAGCAACCATGGAGGACACAACTTTTATCAGGGTGCATAGAAGAGCAATTTTCAAAAAATATTCAAAATAACAAAATACCAAAATATAAAAATCACGCAATATCAAACCACAGTAAAAAAAAATAAAGCATGATTACAGAACAAATAAAATCCACATACTTCTGCCGCGTGATACTAATGCTACTTGGTTGCACTAAGCCTTGCGTTCATTCCGGCTATTGCATTCATAAATCATATGATTACATGATTTCTGACCTTTTTCTAGTATCTTTTTCTCATTACTTTTCTTTATCTGATGCTCTCTAATGCACACACAAAACAAAAGCCACACCGAGGCTGATTCTGTCTAAATTATTAATGCCAAACATTGACTGCTGTTGAAAAAAAAAAATCAGTCAAGAGCGCAGGTGTCTGCAAACATGACAACGACCGTGGCTCTAAGACATATACACAATCACACATGCATCATTAAGTGAGGTGAGGTGTATTCACATCCCATGCTGCCTTGCTGTTTCAGCCGGCATCGATAGGCGCGGTCTGCTCTCGCTCCCTGCATTTCCATTGCTCTCTTCCCTCCCTCTTCCCCACCCACCTTCATTTACGCTCAGCACGGTGTGGACCTCTCTCACCAGTGGCTGCTCTCTACACTACATCTCCTTCCTCCTGGCTGCCTTTTTGCTTATCCTCTTGCCTTTGGAAACTACTATTATTATTATATTTATTATACTCTGCTTTATTTGCTTCCCTCTCTGCCCTTGTCTCGTGCTGATGACACATGAAGCAGGGATTAGTCTGAAGGAGATCTCTCTCTGTGCTGGATCTTTGAGTGGAGAGGTGAGGGCTGTCTCTCCCATCACAGTGGAGGAGGAGTGCTTGAGACTGGGGAGCATCTCTGATGCAGGTTACATCCTCTGGAGCAGCGACAGGACAGCCTCAGGGAAAGACTTAAAAACCCCACGTGCACGCCTGGATGTGCTTTGTGTTGTTAGGAGAGTAGACTGAAAAAAGGAGGCAGAAGGCAGCAACAGAGGGAGGGGAGCATTTAGCAAGAGGCGCCCGAGTCACACGGGTTTGGGGGAGGTGGGCGTGGGGTCTGCGGGGAGTGTTTTAAAAGTGAAAGGAGGAGTGGGAGGGGGCGTCTGCTCTGCTCACAGATCAAAGAACTGGAAGAAGGAGGATTGCTTTTCGCTCAGTCTGAAGAGTCGCAGAGAGACTGGGGAGTCACAGGCTCTCCAGGGACTGTGGCACTACAATCAGAGACCAGAGGCTGTCTGCAGCAGCACTGACTGAGAGACACAGGGAGGTGGCTGAGGACACAGAGTAGGAGGGTCAGTCAAAGGACCTCATCTGGACAGAGGTGAGCTTGCGTCCCGAGTGAAGGCTAAGAGGAACAAGGAAGAGGATAACGAAGAGTGTCCCCCTGGGAAATTGGCGACGTTCCCTTTTCACAAGAATCTATAGGAGGATCCCATCATGGCTGTCCAACTCATGCCCGAATCAGCCGTGTGTTTGCTCATGGTGAGTCCCGGAGGGATATAGTATTTCTGGCGCTGACTCCTGTATGTCTTTGTTTCTTTCTTTCTCTGCTGTGGCTTTCTCTCATCACTCTTTCCGCATGGCAAATGTCCATGCAACCACTAAGGCATAGAGGTGAGCTGTCATCTCAATCAAAGAGATGTTGCATGTTTGCTCCTCCCCTTTACTACAACCCTAAAATCCTGCTCTAATAACTTCCCAGTGAGGCTCAGGAGCTGCTTTCCAAACTAAAGAAACATGTGTCTTTTACATCCAACTAAGAAAACTCTAGCTTTTGTCTAACTCCTCCACGTGCTCCACTACTGCAGTGGTCAGATGGGAGAAATACCTCACACACTATTGCAGGCATGGGGGGGACGGGGCTGAATGTGGTGTCTGTGCATGTTGGAGACGGATGTCATTTACTATATCTCATTATATGGGTGTGAGCAAAATGATGCGTGTGTGTGTATGTGTGTGTGGCTGCAGTGCTTGTAAATAAGTTGCCAGAGAGTGTGTGTGTGTGTGAAGGAGATCAGTGTGCATCATTTCCTATCCTCAAGACTTAATCAATTCAATTACACATTATAGAGCAAACATTTTTTCAGCAGAGGATTGGTTGGATCTTGTTAGTGTAGAATCCAGTCTCTCCCTGACATGAAACAGATTGGCTTGGCTTGGCCTGGTTCAGATCTGGCCATAGAGAGTGATGAACTAGAAACACACAACATGCTTAAATCCATTGAACTCCTCTGCCCTCTCTGTCCAGCCGCAAAGTGAAACAATGGCAGTGTAGCTTTGCTGCATGTGTAGAATACAGATAAGGCCATGGTCCCCTCTTATGTTAAGCTTCAATGAATTGAATGTACACCTTGTATGCAGGGTGACTTTGTATAAGAGAGCATGTTCTGCTCATTCTCATTCTATAGTGTTGGCATTCTGCAGTCCCAGGGGGAGTCATGCATCGCCGCACTACCTGCTATCTCCACCTGTCATGGCTGTCTGTTACTATGGCGATAGGCCATGCACCCCACTCGAGGGAGAGGCAAGAGTAAAAGGAGCAGGATGGGAGAAGAGTGCCCAAGATGATGGACAGGCCAGAGGGAGGAAGGTGAAAAAGGAAGTGTGAGTGATGAGGGCAGAGATAGAAGGAGAAGGAGGGAATGAAAAAAGGAGATGGAAATGAAAGTGGGCTTTGATTTTCACAGACAGAGCCACACTACAACAAATATTATAACCTTTAGTCCTGTTTCCACCAAAATAGACTCATCCTTGTGAGATTTTTTGGCCAATGACCAGCTAGCAAAATTTGGTTCTTTGGTTCTTTTTGGTTCTGGGAACATTGTTTGAATGTTCCTGCATGATGTTCCCAGGATGTTAAAACAGCAAAGCTTTTCTGACATAAAAACAATGTTGTTGTGACATTCCCAAAATGTTCTAGGAAGGTTAGTTGGATGTTCAGGAAAGGTTAGTTGAATGTACTCCAGTTAAACAGAGAGTTTTTTTTTATTTATACAAAAGTGTTGTTATGGTTATGTTCCCAGAATATTCTGGGAAAGTTAGTTGAACATTTTAGGAAGGTTGAATTAATGCTTCCACTCTGTGGTCTCACAAACTTATAATTGTAAGATTGCCTTATGTAAAAACTAACTTCTGCTAATGTGTTCAGAACATTTTTTGGAAGGTTCATCCAGAAAGGTTACCAGAATGTTCTGGGAAGGTTTGTTGAATGTTCCTGTGATGTTCCTTACATGTTGCAGCAAGTTTTTCTCCTGTAAAGGTTGTAGTCATACAATATTCTGCACATTTGCACACCCTTCTTAGAATGCTGTGGGAGAGTTACCAAAAATGTTACCAACACGAAACCTCAGAGGAATTTCATTAAAATTAATCTCAAAAAACGTTATATCATGTGGTTATTAGAACATTTTGGGGATGTTACCTTGAGCAAAAACATTTGCACAACATTCTTAGAACACTGTGGGAGGGTTATCAAACTAGAAACCTGCAAGGAACATTACGAGAATGTTATAGGAACACTGACCGTTCCTGCATAATGTTCCCTGGATGGAAAAAGGGCAACTTTTTCAGACATAAACCAACGTTACTGTTATATTTCCAAAATGGGAACATAGGAAAGTCATTTGAACATTTTCCCTTAATGTATCCTCAAAGTTATAAACATAAACTTGTCTTTTGGTAAAAATTCCAGACATTCTGGGAAGACTAATTGAATGTTTGGGAAAGGTTACTTGAACTTTCCCCCTGAATATACAATGTAAAAATGCTGTGGTTACATTCCCAGAATGTTCTATGAAGGTTTGTTTAATGTTTCCTTAATGTTCCTTGATTGTTACAACAGCAAGTCTGTGAAGGTTCTCAGTCATCCAGGTCATGGTATTCGTAGCAAAGTTTGTCGTAGGCAACTGGACTTACAACAGCAAGTTTTTCTACTGTAGGGCAGGTTACAGAATGTACATTTGCACAATGTCTTTAGAACGTCGCAGCAGGGTTACCAAATAGAAACCTGTATGGAATGTTCTGGGATGTTCTGGGAACATTTTGTGATTGCTGGGTGGTGTGGAGGCGAGAATGGGTTCATCTGCAGAGCATCATCTCATATTGCTGGGAAACAGTTGGTGTCCCTTGACTCCATTTTACCCTGCCTCTGTCTGAGCAAATGGCATTAGCATGGAGGGCGTTCCTTTACAAGTGCTCTTACTGTCATAGCTGTGATGCCCTTGCTGTCACCCCAGATTTTTTTCTGTCACCCCAAACCGGCTTACTGTCACAACTTTTTACTATCACTGTCCCATTTATGTATGTTGACCCACATCTACAATTTTTTCACCATTCAGAGATGCTCTTCACCAGTTGGCAATGAGCAACACGCTTCCATATGGAGACTGATATGTTGCCTCTTTTGGTGTTTTCGTTGGCAGAGAATTTTTTCATGGCTGTTACTGTAAGCTTACCAAGGCTAAGAAATAGCATGACTTAAATCTGTTCTGCTTTGACTTTTCCCTTGAATACAGGCTGAACAAGGTTGACATCGGATAACTAATTTCAGAGCTCAGTGATTTGTTCACAAAATCCATGGCATTTGTATTCACACTGACATGTTCAGAGCTTGAACCCATCTTAATTATTAATGGGGGTTTATGCACTGCTTATGTGTGTGTGTGTGGGTGGGTGGGTGAGCCAAGATTAATATTGATCATGCTTCCTGCCTCTGTGTGTATTAATATTTCAGGTGAATAAGTGATTATCTAATTACAGGAGCTGCTTTAATAAGCGTAATTCGCACTGACAGCACAACAAATAACTCACATCAGACATATAGCACGTTTACATGGATGGATGGATGGATGGATGAATAGATAGATAGATAGATAGATAGATAGATAGATAGATAGATAGATAGATAGATAGATAGATAGATAGATAGGAAAATTAGATTTTTTTTGTTTTCCATCATGCATCTGTTGTGACTGATACAATAAATAAATGCAGTAAATTGTGTTTTAGGCCTCCTCTGGGCTTTATGGGTCTGGAACTAATGTGATTGGCCCAGACTTACACTGGCTCAGCTATAAAAGCGAATGGTCTCCTGTCTGTCATAGAGACTGGGCCAAGAGGGGGAGACTATTCAATGAGAATTATGGCCAGTATTCTAATATTGTATTGTTATGAATGGGTTAAATCAATAAAATTTTATTACTTGGCGGACAAATTGATGAATGAGTCTTAGGGGAATTACACTTACTCTTCATAGAAGATTAATTAATTAGTGGGCACATTTTATATATATATAACCAACACAGGAAGGATTTCATGCCAATTCTATCTACACAAACAGCCATAGCATCTCCCTCTCCATCTGAATGGTTTCATGGGTTTCTGTTTTAGCGAAGAATGAGGAGATCAATAGCAAGTCTGTCTCCAGCTAAGACACACAGAGACGTGCTGTCATCTGATATTGGAATGGATCACAAACTAGATGGTATCATTTGACCTCAATGGGGCATGCAATCACTTTACCGCTGAGATCTCTATCACAGCGATTTGACATGTCTTCCTGCTTTATATCCTTCGGCTAAACTGACTACTGCACAAGACTGAAATCTCTTTTGATCCTGGACTTGTGTGATTAAGGACAAGCCTTCCCTTTTGTGGTTCAAACTAATGTGTGTGCTCTTGATTGCCGCGTTCCTTTTGTACTTTAAATCAGAACTGGAGCAGCTATAGTCTCGTCACTGAGCTGATTAGCTCCGCTCTTGAGGGTTCTTGAGAAGAGCAGCTCTTAGCTATCTTCAGAATGATGGATATACCCTGTGGGGTAACCCGAAGAACAAAATTAAATGCCAACAAATTAAATATGGGTTTTATAAAGAGCTGCTTTAAATCTGTACCTTTTGGTGAGCATGGGACATAAATAAGAGCAATGATTACAGAGTAAATCCAACATCTCATATGCTCCAGAGGTTTTCTGATGCAGCTAATCCAGGATTTATTGTAAGTTCAACACATGCTAATAAAGTGTCACATGGAATTATAATTAAAGGAGAGGATGGGACTGTACAAAAGGCAAAAAACAGGGAATGCATTTTATCTCAGTGTTCTGCTCTGGCTCATCTTGTTTTATTTTTGTGGATCTCAAAAGTGTGTGAGAGTGGTTGTCATTTCCCATATGCAGGGGCAGTTGATCAATATGCATTTTGCTATCTGTTACACTGGGCCCAGCTGAGAGAAACCAGGGCAAGTTGGTATCTTGACACACACAGAAGCTAAGTGGATTATCTTCATATTGCTGCAGGGTTCTGCTCTGCATACAGTGAAAGAACAGCCATTCCCAGCTCCACTGTTCCTCAGTGATACAGCAGCATACATGTTAGAGGTCTTCTGTCTGTGTACTGCATGAAAAAAAGGTCTGGTGTGAAAGATGACATCACCTGCCAAAACAATTACCACGTCTATGAGGCGGCAAGCAAGTGCATGGCTTGCACTTTGCCCACTGTGAAGTCATGTTGATAGCCTGATAATGGAGGTGTTATTTATACTCGAGCAAGCATCCGGCTGAACGAACCTACTCAGGAAGAGAAGCAACCCAAAAACAGAGACCTTACGCTGCCCTCCATGTTGGCGTCCATGTCTCTTCATTACTGTCCCTCATTCAATTATCCTGTCACTGAGCGCAGAGACCAGATGACTCAGTGTGCTCAAGCCAGAGGATTCATTCAGCAGTAATCAAATCACTGCTCTATGACGTGATGTACTGAGTGTGTGAGTTTGTGTTTATGTATATACATGTGACTTAATTGTGATGTGCGTTTAGCTTTTGTTAATATGTGTTTATCCCTAAAAAACTTGGATATCTATGTAGTAGTCCACAGAGATCGGCACAAATACATAAATAAGTATCTTGTTCCAAATTACAAATACTTGCTCATCAAATGTATCACAATAAAATACAAAATACTAGTATGAGAACATTTGAAAGCACAAATTTACATTCTACACAAACTGATATCACGTTTTAGGCATTCAGTAGCGTCAGCAGGATTCTGACCTTAACCCACCAACAGTAAAAAGATGAGCTCATAGGGTTAGGTTAAGCCAATCAGTGACAGAGTACAAGGTTCATGGTTATCTTTATTATCCCTGAGGGGCAATTTGTCGTACAGCAGCAGTACCCAGCACATAACAAACAGCAGACAATAAATACAACATACACAATAAATACAATAGATAATTACATTTTTAAAGTCCAGTGGTAGCAGGGGCAAATTAGTTTTTAAGTCTAATGTATCTGTTGCCAGATGGAAACTACTTCAATTCCTGTGCTCAGGAGTGGCTGGGATTGGTCAGGATTGTCTGGACCTTCTTCAGATACCTAACCTGACTCACTGGATTCACGCTGCTGGACTAAGTTGGCCATCTACATTTTCAGTGTCCTCAGGAAGCAAGAACAACCTCTGAGTTGATAATTACACGCTGAAAATGGAAAATTAGCACATGTGACATGTAAACATGCTAACAGTGGATGAGGATTTTATGTATTTTAGGTATTTCAAATACACAAATACAAGCTCTTAAAGGATAACTTCGGTATTTTTCAACCTGGGGCCTATTTCCCCATATGTATGTGTGTGTATGATAGATAGGTACAACTTGTTTTAAAATTGGTTCAGTATTGAGGGAGGCGGATGCAACTGGCAGCCGCAAAACGAGTTATAATGGTAGATATGAGGGCAAATGCGTCCCATAAAAGTTTGTGCATTAAAAGTTTTTTCACCACAGTCTAGTTCAGTGTAATCTCTGTCAACAGCATGCAAAGCATCTCTCTTACCCATCACTTCCTCTGGACTGTCTGTGACAAAATCTCGCAGGATAGCATCCAATTGTAGCACAATTAGCCACAGCTTCAGCATCTCGCCATCCGACAAAGGCAGCCTATGAAAGCGGTTACATGCCGTCATTCCGACATTCCGCTATTCCGACATATTGCTATTTCGACATTCCATCATTACGACATATCACCATTACGAAATACCGCTATTCCGACACGAAAACGTCCCACCATTCCGACAAAGCTTTTGCTTCTGTAAAGGAATAAATATTTGCTTGCCACAACACAATTTGCTAAAAGCGCCGTCATTGATATCTGTAATTGCAGTTATTAATGTTGCATATGATGCCAGCGTGCATGAAGACGCACGGGCTCTGTGGAGAGCTCCGCTCCAGCTGGCTGCTGTGACAGGTGTATTTCTGCTTACAGTCAGTGATCCCTGAGATTCAGACATGAATCTAACATGTTTCAGACTAGCCTGAGTTACATTAATAGCCTACGTGTAGGCATATTATGATATTTCCCGTTTCAGGAGATTTTAATAATAGATTATTAAGTTGGTTTGCGAGATTGTGGAGTCCATCTGTTTTGAAATCACGTAAAAATCTGAGGCTCAGGCTGAGGGGATAGGCTTTTAAATTAATTGTCGGAATGGCGGGATGTTTTTTTTTTTTTTTTTAATACCGTCATTCCGACCATAGGACGCAAAAATTGTCGGAATGATGGGACGTTTGACAGAAAGGTAAGTGTTGCCATTTAGACAATTGGGGGCCCATGTCGGAGTGGAGGGATGTCGGAATAGCGGTTGCCTCCCATGAAAGCTGTACGGGGTGTTGCGCAACATCCTGTTCTTGCAATTCGGATAAGCACAGACACGAACCATTGTTTTCAATTGATGCAGTAAAACTCTCAACTGAACTCCGGGACAACCAACTCTGCTCTGACTGGCTCTCAGCATGGCTCCTCTGTTTTCTTTCGGCAACAAACAAAGATCCCGCAAAATTTCATCACACACAGCCCAGCGGAAGTGAACGATAAGAGAGACGTTTTGCATGCTGTTGACAGAGATTACACTGATGATCTGAACGGGACTGTGATGAAAAAAGCACTTTTAATGCACAAACTTTTACGGTACGCATTTGCCCTCATATCCACCATTATAACTCATTTCGCGGCTGCTGGTTGCATCCGTCTCCCTCAATACTGAACCAATTTTAAAGCGACATTCCACCCCGAGATGATAATCCACTCAATATGTACTCACCCCTATGCCGATGTGAGGATGGGTGAAGATCTTCAGTTCACAAAACAATCCTGGAGCAGAAAACAGGGTCGTATATCTCGCAATATTTTCACACGTGCATCCATTAAGAGATATACAAAGTCATAGGGGAGAGTACATATTGAGATGACTATCATCTAGAGGTGGAATATCGCTTTAAAATGAGTTGTCCCCCTCAATCATACACACACATACACATGGGGAAATGGGGCCCAGGTTGAATAATACCGAAGTTATTCTTTAAAGTATTTACTTACAAATTACATCTGAATATGTTCAGAACCACAATGTACAATATACTCAAAAAGAATTAAATACAGATTTTAAATGCATTTAATTGCCTGTGTCTGGTGCTTCAGATAATAAACATGAGTTCATGAGAATTACCAGTATTTGGTGATTATTTTTGTTTTTTTCCATCCCTGATCTGATGCACAGCACGACAGAACAGCCAGTGTACAAATGGAGGGATGAACAGTATGGGGGAGGGTGAGCAGAATGACATCATACTGAGATAATTGATTACTGCCCTGTAACAATGGCAGAGGAGGAGAAGCAGATAACAGTTTGTGTACGTGTGTGTCTGTATCTAACTGGAAAGGAGTATTTAATACTTTTGTGTGTCTGGTTTGAGCATGCACATAGTAATTAATTCAGTAATTCACATCTCATTATCTTTCAGTAACACTGTCAAAATGCTATGAGTCAACATGTCACTTTTAAATCTGCCCACAAACCACACTGAGATGTACAAACACACACATACAAGCATATGCAATACAGACACACAAACACGCTGTCATATCACTGCCAGAACTGAAAGTAACCTCAAGGTTCCCCAGCTGAACCAGTGTATACCCTGCATAGATTCCTTCCTCTTATGGGTGATTAGTATGAATGAGAAGCACAGGCGCAGATGGCATTTCATTACTGCTGGGTTTTTTTTCGTTTTTTTTCTTACTGATGTTGTCTCTGCCACTTTATGTTGTTGTCTTACTACAGAACTGTTCTTCGTCTCCACTTCCCTTATTTTGGTCATTTGTACACTGTCATTTTCTATATAATAAATAAAAACATTAAAATAATAATT
>JAJHUR010094649.1:0-29125 GCA_027495735.1 Lutjanus campechanus | reverse complement strand
TAAGATCATTTAAATCCTTAACAGCTTAACTTTAAGCAAAATTTCAGTCCTATAATGGGAAGGAAGGAACCCTTGTGTAAAGTTTTAATACATGTAAAATAGTAAAGCTCATAATATAAAGAACTGCTATGCTTATATATGTCCCTTGAAATAATTTGATGTAGCTTATTTTTTTTACACTTCTACTTAGTCATGTGATAGAACAACAGATGAGAAATATACTAGAAAGAATATTTGCACTATGTAAACACATAATACCTGCAATATACATACTTTTTGTTTTGTTTTTCTGAATCTAAAAACCTTTTCTCAGAACCCCTGACAGAGTGCCACAGACCTGTATTTGAGAACCACTGGTTTAGAGCATTGAACATATACACATACAGAAGTCCTGAAATAAGTGTCATAAGTGCCATTTTTGATATGAAATAACAGCGTAAAAACAAGTGTTACCGATGTTACTAATTAAGGCATCTTTTCATTCAGGTCAAGCAGTCAGGCTGCTGCTATTGTGCATGTTGGCTCTAAATGCAACAGGACCTTAATTAGTATCATTGGTAACACCTGTGTTTATCCCACTAAGCTATTTCATATCAATTTGGCTGCAGTGAAAAGGGTCTTGTGCTAACATGTTAGCAAACATCCAGCAGAAATCCTTCCACAGCAGTGGTGCTTCTGGCTACCTGAAAAATGTCAAGCTGCTTGACTTCCTACACCAGGTAACATTAGTATAGGCTACAGTGGATTTATCCGAGCTGTCTGTCTGTCATGAACAGCTGCCTGCTCCTGCAAGGTGATGAGAGAACTGATGCTGAACCATAGGATCATAATGTGTAGCACTTTAAACTGAGACAATGGTCTTAAAATTTGGCAGTCGAGTTGAAAAGTTGAACATAATTCTTGCATTTTATTTAATTATATGATAAAAATGTTGATTACATGCAGGCTTATGTTTTTATTTCGCAATTAATTGTTTCAAGGTTGAATGTAAAGCCATTTGCTGAGTCCACAAAGTCACGGACACAGCTCAGGTTTGATATTGATTGCAGCTTTGATTCTCTGGTGTCCAGCTTTGAAAGCTGTCTATGATCACAGTATTGATTGGCCTGTCTGAGATCAAAGGGGTATCATCAAGACATTCTGCTTCAGGCTGGATTTGGTTGTAACCTTGGTGAAATTGTCCATTACAGATGTTAAACATGATTTTGTTTGTTTGTTTCTTTTGATTTACTCAGCTGCTAAGAATTCACTTTTTTCAGAGCAAGAGGAAAAGAAAACATGTAAATGAGAGAAAAGGAGAGTAACCAGAAGGAAGTGCAAATGAGAGAAATGGTTCTCACCTCTCACCACATGCATAAATGTATAAGAGTGTGTGTGTGTGTGTTTGTGTAGGTGTGTGTGCGTGTGTGTGTGTGTGTGTGAGACCACAGCATGCCATTAAATCTCCTGAGCTGTTTACACTGCAGCCTGTTAAAGGACTATTGATGAGCTGCAGAGGTGAAGGCGCCTCAATTCTAATTGACTTCACCAGAGTATCTGCTCACTCAGCTGTGGTCATTTGTGAGTGTGTGTGTGTAGCCAGGGGAGGGGCTCAGGTGTGAATATGTGGAGTGTTTGCAGTGTGTGGTGTGTGTGCGTACAGAGCATCCCCTCCTGCATGTTAATGTATGCGGCAGGCTGTCAGTGGAGTGTGACAGCGCTGCTTGTGCATCTAATGGTCGACCCGGCGGTGAGCCAGGTTATCAACTGAGCTTAGCGTGTGTAGGTGATGTGAGGAAGGGGTTAATGAAACAGCCATTAACGAGTGGGACGTGACCCAGCATGTGTGCCCTGACAGATGCTCATCAAAGTCTGCCAGTGCTTCTCTGTGCTGTCTCCCTGCCTTCATCCTGATGTTTATTATTAGGACTCTCCATCTCCGTTCTGGCCACCTCTGCAGGTGTGCTGCTGAAGTAGCTCAGATGAAACGCGGCTGGCTAATTATGCGATTCTTGAGATTCTTGCAATTCTGAGATGTGGATTTGCATTCACTGTAAGACACAGGCTGTTTTATTGATCGAACAGCAGCCTGAGAAAGAGCTGCATCCTTCTTTCCTTTTCGCCCACACACACTCCTACACACTACCCATATACTCACACATGGCCTACTATATGGTGCAGTGAATCAATGCATTCAGAACAAACTAAATGTTTTGGCTAGATGAAATTCCTGTACCGGCTTTAAGAGATCCCCATCCTATTTCAGTAGGCTTGCAGGTTATTGCCCACAGCAAAGCCCAGATATGACATTTATCTGACGGCTGTCCCCTTTAGAAGGTCAAGCTGCCGTGGAAATAAACCTTTCAGGGTAGATAAATGAGGGCTTTCTGCTCGGTGTCGCAGCATCAAAACACAATAAGCTCAGTGTGTTCCAGTTTAATCAATCATGGCCGAATCTGAGGCAAGCCTCTGGAAGTGGTATAGGTGCACTGCGTTTACCAGCAGAGGTCATTTAAAGCATTCTGTCTACTACTGCTTCTTATTACTGTTGTTGGCTCTCATCTCTTGCCTTTGATCTACACTCAAAAATATAAACACACTTTTGTTTTTGCTGCCATTTTTCATGAGTTGAAGTAAAAAAATCTAAGACTTGTTGAAATCCATGTTAGCGAGCACTTTGCCTTTGGTCATCCGTTCACCTGACAGGTGTGGTATATAGAGATGCTGATTAAACAGCAGGATTGATGCACAGTTGTGCCCTAGATTGATCAAAATAAAATGTGCAGTTTTAGCTTGAAAAGAGACATACTGAACTATGGCTATTTCACATAGGCTGGCTACCTGTAGATGCCTATTTTTTCCCAAGGAGGGCAAAGTCATGACATGTCCTACTCATGTCTCAATCTGATTGATCACTTGTTGCCTTTGTTGGCTGGATTGGTCAGTTTTAGGCATAAGCTCTGATAGGTTAGCACTAGGACAGGGGTCTGCAACCTGTGGCTCTAGAGCCACATGTGGCTAAAATGTGCATCATAGGCTACGTCTACAGCTATGCATCTTTTACCCTAAATTTTGACAATGGCTAGTCTTAAGTTTACATAAGCTATGTCAAATTAAAAAAAGAGAAGTCTCAGAGGAAAAGAGAGAACTTAATAGTTGTGGTTCCAGACAGATTTTTTTTTTTCCAGCCAAAAATGGCTCTTTTGATTGTAAAGGTTGCAGACTCCTGGGTTAGGGTTAGGTCAGCGGTCTGCAACCTTTCATCTCAAAAGACCCAAGAAAAATCAGACAGAAAGCAATCTTTCTATTAAATTCTGTATTTTCTATATTCTGTATTTTTTCTGGGATTTGACATTGGGAGACTCAAGACTAGTCACTGGATATTGTTTTTGGTTATTGGTTTTTGTTTGTTTTGGGTTTTTTAAACAAAGGCTCTAAAGCATATTTTAGTTCGCAAAACTTTTTTTTTTTTCAAAATTGTTTAATTGTAAAAGTGCATCGGCCACATGTTTTTACAGCTGGGTAATGTAAGAATTGTTTTATGTTTTAAACCTACAACATTACTAAATGAAAATTAAAACGTTTATAAAGTAAATAATATCATTTCCATATAGTTTTTTGTCAAAACCACAGGGAGCCACTGGAAAGGGGCAGAAGAGCCACATGCAGCTCCAGAGTCACAGATTTTTGATCCCTGGGTTAGGGTAAGAATATCAGGGTAAGCCAATCAGAGGCAGAGTAGGGCGGGTCATGACTTTGTCCTCCTGGGGGGAAAAAATGGTGTCTGTAGCCCGATGAGAAATAGCCATACTTCAGTGCCTAATAAATGTCTTTTGTCAAGATCAAGCTGCACATTTTAGTGTGGCCCTTTATAATGACCAGTCCAAGGCACACCTGTGCAATAATCATGTTTAATCAGCATCTCTATATACCACACCTGTCAGGAGACGTCTTAGAACTCTTAAAATGGGAGCAAAAAACAAAAGTCTTTGTATTTTTAGTTGAATGTATGCAAATTTGTTTTGGTGGTGGAAAAGAAGTTAAATTGGGTTGGGGTGGATTCATAATTTTGGTCTTCTGCCTCATGCTACTTTTAATGTAATAAATACATAAATTATTTTGCAGGGCAACAGCAGTGTCACATTTGCAAGGTGCCACCTGTCATGTGTGCCAGGATGCAGGTTTAGGGGAGGGGCTGAAGGGTGGCATGGGAGGCGGAGAGTAGCAGAGGCACCAGGCGGTCTGATTGGCTTGCCATCTGTCTCTGGGACCAAGCAGATGTCTGAGTAGAAAGACCAATCTCTATTTTCTTCCAAGTTCACTTTCTCTTCCCTTTGTGTGCATGTCTGCGGCTGTGGGTGTGTGCGTGTGTAAATAGGTGTGCATCATTTTGTATGTGTGCTACAGTGTGTGTGTGTGTGTGTCTGTGTGTGTCTGACGTTTCACACTCTGGTTGACACAGGTCCCAGAGGGGCTGATTGTCTTCCATATGGAGTGAGTTAACAGAGAACAGGTCCTTGTCATAATGAAGAGCCGTCTTCTTGTTAGCAGCACTTACACGATAGACAGCCAAGGAGACCCGATATGACCGCAATGAGCCACTTTGCACATGTAATATAGTCAAGCTTTACTGAACAAACAAAAATAATTTTTTTCTTTCTGAGTCAAAATGAGAGTCAGAGAGAACCACTTTGTGTTAATCCTCACCCTCTCTTTCACTTCTCATCTCTTGCACCAGGGTTCCACTGTCTATCAGGATTAGCTAAATCTATAACAGTTGCTGGTTAAATTTTAATTGGCAAAGGCACACACAAGAAAAACACACATACGACACACACATTAAGTACACACACACACCTGAATATGTGCATATTTATGAAACTGAAAGAACAGTTCTTCCTTTTCAAGTGAGCCACTGTGTCAGACACAATGAGAATTACAGAAAAAATTGAAGCCTTCAAACTAGAAAAGAGGAAGGACCAGAGCCCACTGATAAATTTACAGGATTTAATGCGCAAAAATAATGATTTGATGCCATTTCTGTCATCATCTGGGTCAAAATGTTGGCTAAACAGTTATAACACCCCATTACTATTGGAGATGAGCTGAAATGTGCTGTTTTAATTAAATTTTTTTGTATCATATTTTAACAGTTGCAGTGTCTTTACTCTGTAATGTGGTATTTGGACAGTGACTTACATGTTTTATACTGCTGAAAAACAATTTTCCTACATAATCACACAACTGTTAATTTAAATTATGGATGTTAATGATTTAGCATTAATTTATTAATCGCCATTAAGAATTTAACCAATTTTAAAATGCTTTGTTTTTTGTTAAATAAGGAAACTTAAACTTAGCATGAGAAAAAAAATGAGAAAAAACAATTAAAAAATTAAAATGAGGAAAAAAGAAAAAAATGTGTATCTTATTAAAATGATTAAGTGATTCTTCAATTGTTATCATTTTCAACTATTAGTTTAGGAAAATACATACAATTTGCTTCCTAATCAATTTCCTAATCAAAAGACTGTATATCTTTTGTTATGTCATTATGCCAATGCCCATTTTCCCCTAATGAAGACACAGTAGGTGGTGAGGTGTTGGTCTGTTGCAATAGAAATTTCCTATTTGCTTGTAGCAAGTGGCAGTAGAGGTGAACAACCAACTACTGCCATTTTGCTTTACTGAGGTAAAGCACGTGTGCATAAACACTGAAACCTGGAGGACGGAGGCCCAAGCACGAACATCCTGTGTGCAACAGGAAGTCACATGGTTTTTGAGAAATGTGACCTGATGTTTGGTTAAATATTGAGAGACACTTGCACGACCAGTACCACTTAAGAGCATTATTGTATCAGTTGTGTTACAGTAACTTTCAGAGTGAAATCTTTACACTAATTAATTGTTGACTTTATTTTTTTTATATATCTGTATCTGTATCTATCACTAACAGGGAGTTGCTGGAATCAGTGAAGCATTCGATCCAGCTCAGAGACTGACTTCACAGCATCTCTTCTGTAGGGTTTCTCACTTCCACAGACCAAAGTGCAACCTTGGTTGTCCTAGCAACATCTGCTTTACTGCAAAGCATTTTGAAAGCTCTTAAATGCTCTCTTTAATGTTCAGTACAAAGGTTGATAAAGTAATTAAAATTTGACCCCCACTCCACCCCGAGACCACTGATGTATTAATTTGAGGTATTTATCATTTCAGCTATTCAAAAATACATATGATAGAAATATTTCTTAGGACTAGAGTGTGAAGACTGAAAACAAATATCAAGCATAACATGAAAACAGAGACAAATAGAAAGCACCCAAAGTGTATGAGTGCATCAGAAAAATAATTAATGATTGTTGTCATAATCAATTAATCTCCTAAATATTTTCTGGATTACTAGATTATACATCTGGTTCAAAAAAATATAAGAAAATGGTGAAAAACATCCAATGTTTCCCAGAGTTCAAGGTGAGGTGACATCTAATTCATTCTACAATCATATAAAACAGAAAAAAACAACAACTAGAAAATCCTCATACTGGAGAAGCAGACTGCTGGAAAGACATGGTCTTTGTGCTTATAAAATGCCTTAAAGATTTAGCGATTATCAATATAATTGCTTAAATAGTTTTTTGACAATTGACTAATTCTTCCAGTTCTGCAAAATCTGAATGCAATTCAAGATTTATGTTTGTTAAAATAAACATACATGCAAGATACTGTACATATATACGTATATGCAGATAGTAGGTAAGTAGGTATATATATTCATATATATGTATACATATACCTACTTAGAAATTAGCATTACCAGCGATGTCAAGTAACTCGCTTTTTTTGTGTGTGTTTATGGTAACTAAGACTAGTGGAATGGAGAAATGGTGGTTTCAAATGTGGAAGTGGTTCCACACTGAAATACGATTTAGAAATGTAGGGGGGATATTACCAACACACACATTTTACAGAAAGAAGATGATGAAAGAGCAGGACACAGCAGGAGGAAGAGGAGGAGGAGGAGGAAGACATGCAGGAAACTGTTTATTGTAGCTTCACTTCTTGTCCTCTAGAGGGAGCTGAAGACTATTGAATCAGATCCAAATGAAGTCCCTCACTTTCCATAAGGAAAGAGTAAATTATGCTCATTCGTGCTTTTAATGATGCTCCATGAATTTTGCAGGGATTATTGGATCCCTTGAGGTTGCAGTGTCAGTGTGCTCCTGTGTGTGTCCTTTGAATGGCATTTCTTCATGTGGTCTAACCACAGTTGCTTAGTTAAAACGTGCAACCCCTGCAGGTCTGAGCAGGTCAGGGAGCAGGAAGGCCAACAGTGGATGCTTCTCCACAGCATGTTCCTGTAAATGGCATCTCCCCATGAGTCCGTTCACATTTGTGTAAAGGTTAAAAGCAGTTCATCGTTGTTACTTGTAAAGGAAGATTTTTTTTGTCCCAGTTAATGCAGCTGGGTGTTGTTAATATACACACATGCTGATATGACTGATTGATGGCTGATATCACATATGCTGATTTTAAGCATTACAAGACCTTAGGCACATTAATCCCCCCTGTAATGCATAATATATTACCCTGTAGACATAGCAGCAAGCAGCCTGTATAAGTATTGCTACATAGCCGCATCTCATATAAGCATATGCACCATTTTTTACCAGATCTTGTTTCAAGATGATACATTGGATATAAATTAAGTTATTCTGTGTTAATTATCATCTGCATCACTGTGAATGCAAAAGCTTACCAAACTATATGAACAGCATTCATGTTTTGTTTTGTTTTGTTTTTTCGTTTTGCCTTTTATTTCTTTCTTTCTTTAAACTCTCCTTAACCCATAGATGAGCATGCACACGTTTTTAAGGCACCATACCGTTTCCATAATAAGCTGCCCAGTGCAGCACACTCTTCTAGTAGTGTTCACCGAGCAGCTTGAGCTGAGCCATCAGGAGTCAAGTTCATTGCACATAAGGTCATCTCAACCGTAGCTAATGAGGGAGGAGAGAGCATTTTATCCTGCTGCTTTCATCATCCCTCTATCAGGCCAGTCCAGAGTAGGAAACTTTAAACAAATCAAAAGTCTGCTTCCCTAGCCTCTAGGGTGCTGCTTCTCATGAAAGTTGCTCTCAAAGTCCATGTTTAAGCCGTAGAATATTATTTGGACTGAAGAAGAGCAAAGGACACACTAATATTTGTTTGTGTTCCGCAGTCCTTTATGACCTGTGTGACTTCATCTCTAGCCAAATGCTGGTAAAATATGCAAGTAACTGATTGATTTACATCATTCCCTAAAAACAAACAAGAAAACAAAAACAAACAAACAAAAAAAAACCCAATGTAATCTATTGAATGGGGTGTAAAATTGGAACATTCATCAGCTATTTGGCCAGTGGACAAAAAATAAAAAATAAAAAAATAAAAAAATAAAAAATTAGACCATAATCTCCTCCAAATCTCACCCTCTCATGTGCGACTATGCCTTTCAGATTTGTATACAAAGTAGGTGCTCTTCAGTTTACAGTTTTTCTCAGTCGTTTTGGCTCATTTTTCAAAACAGTCTTAACTTTCTCAAAAGTGGAAGTGCAACTGTTTCACTGAACATCACAACCTTATTGCATTTTTTGCAAAAGGTAGTTACTCACCCAAAACATTTCATTAATGTTTCAAAACCTAATGTTTTTGTCAGTAAACTGGCCAATGCCACCAAAATGAATGGTGACACGTACTGCTCAAAATGTTTAGCTGTTTTTTCACCATGACCGTGAACCCTGAAAATGTTTCTTCTATACAAATCTTTTTTGTTGACACTGATTGCTTACTGTACTATGCAAGAATGTCAGTTTTGTCAAGCGGAATGCAATCAAGTATTGCACTGAGCTTTAGATTCAGATTTCAACAGTGGGTAAAAGTTTACTGGTAAAGGTCAATAACGAACAATACTGTAGTACACAGAAAAAGGATATGCACATGTGTATGTATACAGTAAATTTATTTTTGTAGCAATGTGTTACATACATGAGTGTAGTGGTAAAAGCAAAGGTGGGTAAACTGTAGTTTTCATTTCAAAGAAGTGAGTTTACCTGGGTTTACTGTCCACGTCAACTTTCATTTTTCATGTAAAGTCATACAGAAAATTTGTCAGAGAATGGCTCCCATGTAATTCCTTGTTCATTACTGTCACCTGGCAGCTTATTTGCCATCACATGTCATATATATTTGAGGAATATACATGTATGTCAGATAGATTTTGATAATTGAATGGATTATTTTGTATGTGATGACTCAAATGATGAAAGAATGTTTAGAAACTGTGAGGAGCCTGACAGTTTTACTGAGAATCAACTCATCAGTTTTGATCAGTAGGCCATATGCAGGTGGTTATTGTGCAAATTTTTTGACAATTCTACTTGCTCTTTTGAATACTTGCTAAAACATGTGCGATTTGCTTGAATGAATGAGAAATACCACTCTGTTGTGAGCAACAAACTGGGCGTTCAGAGATTTGAAAAATGTAATTCTCATTCAGAACAGAACTGAGCCAGAGCAAATGAGAAACTGTAACCATTGCATCAAAATAGAATAATATAAAATCCCAGTTTGAACTGAAAAACAACCCAGCAAATCCCCCTGCAGCCATATCAGCAATATCTTGCTGTTAGAGTAATTCAGAGTATACCAAAGGTAATACCTCTATTCCAGTGCCTGTTTACTGTGCACTGTGAACACAGGCTTGACTGTTTTCGTCTAGATATCACAGTGGTGGCAGTGGCATCCACAATAGTGATAAGAATACTAAAGATAGGAAGAAAGAATTAAATGATAGAATATCCAGTCAGCAATGGGAGAACATGTTTGAAACTATTTTTAACTTCTTGTTCTCTGCATTGGCCTGAATTTATATTCAAAAGGTCAAAGGGCAACTTCACTGTGGCATCATAATATTCAGCTCTCTATCTGCCCTCTGTAAAAATAGTTTCTAAATTAAGACAGTATGTTTCTCACTGGAAGTTATTGGAATTATTCATGTCAGTATAGTAATTCCTTTTATTAGCCTTCAATGTCTTCACTTCATACATCGTATGAGTCTGGACAGACATAGATGTGACCTGCAACTTGACTGGTTAGTGAAGAGATACAACTGCAAGGCAGTAATTTTTTTTCTGCTCTGTTTTTTCTGTTCTGACTATGACAGTTGACCTCTTACTCTTCTTAACTGTCCGCTAGGGGCCGCCAGTGACTAACAACTGCTTCAGTTTGAAATCTTTTTTCAGCTAGAGTCAATTTATGTGGGAGTCATGTTAATGGTGGTAGATAATTGCAAGTCTCTGCTGGTTGCATCTGGCAGTTGTGGTGACATTGCAGTCGGTGCTTCACCATCAGTTGCCTGGTTGGGATCTGCACTCTAGTTTGTTTTATCATTAATCACCACCACATTTTTCAAGCTGTCCAAAGATACAAGTACTATGGGGTAAAGTATTTGGAGAATCACACAGCATGTTCTGAAGAGGCCGATCCCATTGATTTGCACGCCACTTTATCTGGGTGATCTGCCAGAAGGAATGACAGACACATCCTGAAAATACCAACTGTAACAGCAAAAAAAGCAATCACTCATAAATGGCCGACCAACCCACGGATGATAATTGACTTTAAATCAGATTGAGATATAATTAAAACATCGCAAGATGAACAAAATTGATTAAGTATTTGTCAGACTAAGAAACATGGTTGGTGGCTTTTTCCTCTCCATCCTCACTGTTTAAAATGACATTTACCTTCCTTCTGCTGTACGCTCTACCAGTCATGTAGAGTTAGATAGAAATGATGTAGTGCCGTCGCAAGACCCGCTCTCTATATTCCATAAAATATCATGTCTAAGACATGAAAGTTTATGGATGTCATAGTGCCCAGAAATGTTCCTGTTGTATGATACTGTTGTTTTTTGTTGTTTTGTTAAAAAAAATCCAATAAAATATGACTGATAAAAGATAATAATAGCAAAGATAATTAACATTAACCTCCATACCCTACTGTTTGAATATCAGTGAAAACAATTTCATTTACCATCAGTACCATTCAATTTTCAGCCTTGAATTTCGTCAGCTTCCTTATCTCATCCTGAAACAGCAGAGTAATTTCACCATGAAAAGAATCAGTATCTGAGTGACATGTTAATGGAACGCTGTTCGTGCTACGGACTCTTGGACAAGAATTCAATTATAGTCAGATCAAAGATACAAGACAACAAAGAGATAACTGCGATAAATAAGAAATGTGTTTTTCTGTATTAATATTCCAGTAAGTGATGGGAATCCAGATCTTATCAGTGTGGAGATAGCAGATTGAACTCAGAGTTTTCATTATCTATCCTATTATTGCATCTTCCCTGCATGCATTTTTGCATTATTCATAACAACTGGAGCTTTAGCAAAGATCAAATTTTGGCAAACAGTATGCTAATTGATTTGTTATCCTCTATATTGCATTTGTAATGTCAAATTCTCACACACTTTGTCGTAAGGAGGTCATATTTTATTTGAATAGAGGAGATGCCTGCCTGTTCTTTTTGAGGTTTAGCAGTAGAGGGCAGTGTATGAATGTGGGTGGGCGATGCGTCAGCAGTAGTCCATGCAATAGTTAGTGTCTGGCCATGCTTTAGGCGTGTGAGTATACATCATGTGTCAAAAAATATAGAAATAGGTCAGATTTCTGTGGCTGTCTGTGCCTGCAATCAAACTCTGTATGCTACACATGCAAACAGCTGGGTTGTGTGTGGAATAAGCTTTTCATGAGCCATTATATGAGTAATGACACATGATGGTGGATGATTAATCTGGATTAGGGATGCAAAGATTGTGTTGCTGTTAACACCATGAAGACACAGCAAACATGTAATTTAGCCAACTCTCGACCACACTGTCACTCTCTATGTGTCTCTCTCTTTCTGCAAGGCTCGGTGTGCTGTCTGCAGAGAATGCTGGTTGCCCCTGACAACGGTTGCTAGGACACCACTCTGGAGTGACTTCATAGCATCGGGCATGCTTCTACCGTGGCTCACGATGAATAAAACCAATTCACTTTTCCTTCAAACCCAAATGTGCAGTTAAATCGGGGGAAATAGTTTATAGGACTGGTGTCAATACATCAATGCACACATATTGTACTGTATGTGGTGGGTAGAAAGTGTTTTCATATTAGTGCTGTTGCCTTCTTAGCTGCTATGAGGTGTGTTCTTGTGGGAGAAATGTGAACGCAGACAGTCTGATGGTCATGTTTTTCTCGAATCTGGCTAAAACAACGCATTTCTAATCAGCGGGACCACAAAGGCGGCTTCTTTAGCGGATGAAAGTTATGGAAATGAGATTGATTAAATATTCGCTCCCTCTCTGTCATTGCTATTCTCTCTTGCCCACTCAATCCCTTATGTCCTTCTCCTGCAAAACCCTGCTCACATTACCCTCTACCATCCATCTCCCTGCCTCTCTAATTCTCTGTCTCTCTGCAATAGTGAGATAAGATGTTCCTCCCTCTGAGCTGTGGTAAGGTGTGAGAGAAGAAGAAGCGGGGCTTTCCCTCTCTGCCTTTAACTGCCTCCAGGACTGCAGGCCAGTGAGGGCAGCCACACACACTCTCTGAGAAATTAATGTGCCAGTTAGAACCTTAAAAGGTTCTTTGGCTTGACCCCATAGGAGAATCCTTTTTGGTTCCCGGGTGAACATTTTATAAAGGTTCCACTTTAGAGAGCTCTACCTAGAACCCAACATAAAGAGTTATACATAGAACCATCCGAGAAAGGTTTCATCCAGAATCCCCAGTGAGAGGTTCTACAGAGAACCCTTCTATGGTGTGATGGTTCCACCCAGAACCCTCTCTGAGGGTTCTATTCCAAATGTTAGCCCTCTTTCTAAAGATACTACAAGAACTCACCCAGGAGGTTCTAACAAAAAGTTATTCAGAGGATTTTATTTAGAACCCACCCAGCAGGTTCTACCAAGAACTTTTTTATATTCAGTGATTATCTAGAACCCACCCAATGAGTTCTACCCAGAGCCCTTTTATATTCAACAGTTTTATCTAGAATCCAACTGGGGGTTCTACTGAAAACCTTTATAAAGGTTCCACTTTATTATGGTACAAAGAGCCCTTGACCAACAATCCAAACTTTTTCTTTCAAAAAAGGTTCTTTGGATGAATACACTTCTTAATAGAACAAGGTTTAAACAGAATCAAATGATTCAGGACAAATCATTTTAGAACGAATGAGTGCAGCAAATGTATATCTGTGCATATTAGTGGAGGACACTGTGTGTGTGTGTGTGTGTGTGTGTGTGTGTGTGTGTGTGTGTGTGTGTGTGCATGGCCATACCAATGTGCATGTGCAGCATGTTTCCTGGGATTGCTGTTTAATGAACTTTAGATTGGATGTCAGACAAATTCCCTCTGGCAACAATCAGGCCGGCTCTCTCAAACATGGCCAGGACCCTTGGCTCGGGGAACGGGCTAAAGTAGTTTCACACTCCAATATATCATAGTAAATCTCAGTCTTGGCTGTGAGTCCTGCACCTAACAGCAGTAAATTGTGCTAAAGTCTTGTTGAAAGCTCCTGGAGCGGGGACAAACCTCTCTCAGTGTTCAGATGTTCACAAGTACGTGTGTGTGAGTTTTGAAGATACCGTGGCCTATCACTGCTGGAGTAATTCCTGGATTAACCCATCTACTGTACAGCAGCTTACCTCAAGTCTCCACCAGGAATGAGGATTTTAAATATTTAATGATGATGATGTGGTTAATTGATTTAGACAGTAATTAACACTCTTCTTGGCTTACTACTTTAATCCCACAGATACATACCACATAGATCTGTCCATATTCATTTAACAGATTGTGCTTTTGCCTCTTGTAAATGGTTTAATCTGGCTGCTAAAAAAAATAGCAGCTAAAAAACTTGTCAATTAATTGATTAGTTGTCAGCTATTTAAATTAAAAGAGAAATCTGTGAAATATTTTTACTGCAACAAATCATAAAATGACCACAATATGTTATTAGTTGTGGACAAAATGAGACATTTGAGGACATCATCTTGGTCTTTAGGAAACGGCGATCAATATTTTTCACCATTTTCTGATATTTTATGGACAAAAAACAACAAAAAAACAACAAAAAAAAAACAAAAAAAAAACAAGAAAATGACTGACAGGTTATCAATAATTAAAAAATAACCATTAGTTGCACCCCTACTGGAAAACAAAACAAAAACAAAATTATTTTTCCACTTCAGGACAATGAAACATGGATGTTTGTGACTGAAATGTGTGTAACAACAGATTCTGGTCTGTCTCATTTTCCATAGGACCACCCACAGTATTGACAGTGATTGTTAACAGGCACACATCTTGTCTCTCCAAGTCCCTCCTGAGTCGATGTTATTGGTCGACATAGAGAAGAAGTCCCTGTACGGTGTGCGAGAGTCAGCAGCAGTTCCCTCTCTAGTGGCATTGATTTAGCTGTAATGCCATGACAGGGTCGCACATTGACTTATGGGGCCCTCTGTTCCCAGCCAGACACCTGGGCACACTCGATGAATAACGATGAATATGACTTCTCTCTTTTTCTTCTTCTTTTTCTGTCTCTTTTTCTGTCTCTGTTATGTGCTGCCACGGGACTGCCAACTTGCTTTTGTTCAATTCGGTCACCTGGGTTGCTGAACCAGGTAAGTTTTGATACAGTTTTGTTTTAAAACACACACACACACAAACACACAAGCAGATATTCCCTGGATGAAACTCCAATATTGAATATCAAAAAGCAAACTAAATAAAGTAACTAGACAAATGGCGTCTGGCTAAATAAAGAGAGGAGTATTGGAACGGTCACAATGACAGATGGAACAACAGATTAAAAGACAAAAAGACATCGGGTTGAAGCATGAAGTTGGAGCAGTTGTAAAAGAAAAAGGAGAACCTCTAATGCTCCTTTTCTTTCTGTGATGCAGTTTAATTGATAATCATTGCAATTAATTCCTTTGTTTCCCCATGAAGTTACAGTCTGTTTAGCAGCAGCTAATTACTTCAGCCCATTGGACGTCTGGTTTTTGCAGCTCTAATTGCAGCTCTCAGTAGAAACACAAACAGCCAGAGAAAATAACAGACCATTTTCACATTTGTCCGTGATGTGGTTCTCGTTTATTCGCACAGTGCAAATGCTGTTGTTTGTACTGTAAGATTTGCATTTTGGCTGCATGAACTAGAGAGTACTGTCACAAGAATTAAATACTGTAGAATACAGAGATCAAAAAGATAAATAAAAAAAGAATCACAAGGCATTAGAGCAATAAATCCACACACTCCAACCAAGGTGGTGTCAGTTCCCATCTGCGTGATGGAAACACTCACAAGGGATTCATTTTGGGGGTCCAGCTGGGGCGACGGGGACAGGAGTGAGGAGGGAAAGGGGGGTGGGGAGACAGAGGGGGGTGGGGATGGGTTTAAGGGCAATGTGCAGTATATTGCAGTGTGCAGTGCACTGTGCAGTATTGTCCTGTGATTTTAATGGTTATCACCTCCTATATCCCATTCTCTCCTTTATGTAAGGCTATGTGCAGGTTTAATAGTGGCTGGGAAGGGTTGGGGGCAGGGACGAGATGTGTGTTTGGTGTGTGTGTGCATGTGGGATTCACTGACAGGTTAACATTCACTGTCAGCAGTAATTCGTGATGGTGATATATGGGGCTGTGTGTCACTGTGGCTTGCCAGACGTATGCTCATCCAGCCTTTTGACAAAAAAGCACATTTTCAACCTCTGTTCATCCTAAAACAATATTCCTACCCTGGCAAAAATACAGTTCTGCCTAAAAACAATACAAACAGAGCCAAGCTAAAGCAGGCAATTTATTTTCAGCCAACATTAGCAACGGAGAGTGTGTAACCAAAATACAACATGGATCAAATGAAGCATTGTGTGTTCAGAATTGAGAAAAGGCGTTCTGGGGATTGTGAGGGGTAAAGGTGCTCTAGGTTTATTTATGAGGCTGCATTTAGGAGACTACCTTGGGTCCACCACTGCTCCGAGGTCAAAGGTCAGCTGAATAATGAGATTTGAGCTCTTCCCACTGCCTCCCTATAAAGACCTCTCCGGCACTTATCCAATTTTTACATCATCAGTAAGTGTGTGTGGAAGAATTAGGGCTTGATATAGTGAATGCCTGTATGTGTTTATTCATCTGTGTCTGTTTCATGTCCTTGATACGTGTGTGCTGTTATACAATCATATGGTCTGATGGTGATGTTCTGTGTGAAGTGGTAAATTGTCTGATGTGAAGTGGACCAAGGAATGTTCTCCTGTGGGAAATCTCCTGTTTAAATATGCTTTATAAATGAAATACATTACTATGAACCCTGTTCATAGTGGAGGTTCATTTTAATTAGATGTTAATTAGCTCAATGATTATGAATATCGCCTCAAATTTCACCTTGTGTGCCCCTTGAACAGTGTTTTTGTTAATAGCATACATTCGTGTTTGTGACCAGGTAGTTCAATTAAAATCAAAATGTCAAGTACCCATGTCAAACATAGGAGGAAAACACATTTTTTAAAATTATTTAATTTAATAGTAGTACCTAGTTTAGTACACTCAACAAAAATAAAAATGCAACACTCTTTGCAAAATGCAACACTCTCTTTTTTTTGCTCTTTTTTCACGAGTTGGAATAAAAGATCTAAGACATCTTCCATGAACACAAGTGGTTTATTTCTCTCAAATTTTCTTCACAAATTTGTTAAAATCTGTGTTAGTGAGCACTTCTCATTAGCCAAGATAATCCATCCCCTGGACAGGTGTGGCATATAGAGATGCTCATCTTTTCCCCCATTAATAGCTTTTTGCTAATATAAAATCATAAAATGTGCAGTTTTAGACATTTATTAGGCAAGGATCTATGGCTATTTGACATAGGCTACAGACACTTTTTTTTTTCTCAGGAGGACCTGCTCCACTTTGCCTCTGATTGGCTTACCCTGATATTCTTACCATAACCAATCACTACATGCCTAAATCTAACAAACCCAACCAACCAATTATGATACAATAAGAGGCAGAGTAGGGCAGGTCATGGAACAAGACTTTGCACTCTTGTGCAAAAATTTTGGTATCTGTAGCTTTATGTCAAATAGCCTTAGTTCAGTGCCTAATAAATTTTTCAAGATAAAACTGTACATCTTAGAAAACCTTTATTATTTCCAGTCAGAGACACACCTTTGCAATAATCCTGCTGTTTAATCAGGATCTCTATATGCCACGCCTGTCTTGGCAGTGGAAAAGTGCCCACTAACACAGATTTGAACAAATTGGTAAACAAAATTTCATGGAAGTCAACATTATACATGCAAGATAATGCATCTTTGCAGAAGTCTTTTTTTAAACGTCATCTCATGAAAAATGGGTGCAAAAACGTAAGGTTTTTTTTTGTTTTTAATTTTTGTTGAGTTTAGTTTCAGGACACTGACACTTTGATTTTCATTGATCAATTTGACACTACTTTTGCTCCATTAGCACACACACATGCGCGCGCACACACACACACACACACACACGTACACACACATAGGGCCCCAGTGGCTGTGCCACCTGCAGGTTGAATGTTATTGATCTCCTTCACACATTGTTGTGCTTAGATGTTTGTGTCGTCCAGGCTAGCCTGCGATCAATGTGGTTATGCGACAGCAGGTTCCAGTCTATCTGCTTTTTCATCGCTGCAGTGGTTATGTGGCCGTGTAACAGTCGCCTTACATTTTCAGCTTGGCTGCACCAATCAATCAGCAGGCCACTGATTACCAGTTGTTGGTGATTCAAATTGATGTTCTTAACACACATTTTAACACCAAATCATCATCAGACCCCTTTAAATTTATTGTGGAAAAGAGAAACTGATGGCTAAATGTAGTTTGACCAAGTATATTGTATGGATTCATAATATTTATTGCTGCTTTATTGCTCAGTGAATATACAATGAAATTGTTTGTTTAGCAGTTTTTTTATAGTCTTATTCAACCTTTATTCAGTCTTGAAGAATCATTGAGGGAGTGATCTCATTTACAATGATGTTGAGAGTACAGTTAAAACAATAAATACAACAAGAAAACTAAACAAAAAATATATAATTAAATATTAATATAATTATCAGACAATACAAACCAGCTGATGATAACAGGATACAGTTCAAAACAGTTACTTTCAAGCACAGAGTAGTTTAAAATCAAGTATGTAAACTGACTTATGGTACAAATGTGTAACATTTGAGTTTGTGTTGAAAAGTGTCCCAGGTGTGTGCGACACAAAAACTAAAAGCATTTTTTTTCCAGAATTAGTATTTTTATGAGAGACTTGGAGTGTTTGTGAATGACTTGAACAAGTTTAATGATGACTATTGCACCAGTTTAATAAGGAAGTGATACATGATGGTAAGTTTCCATTTCTTGCTTTATGTAGTGTTGACAATGGCAATTGGTTAAACTGTGAATTCAAATGTGAAGGTCATTACTGTTAGTGAGTGTGTAGTAGTCGTGTGTGAAGTTATGTTGTACGTGGCACGGTAAGGGTATATTATCCTGTGCACAGAAGCTAATGAGATATCCTCAGCGGTAATGTCCATTGTGGTTAATTTGGTTAATTTAATGCTTTTTTTATCTTATCTGGGTCAACACAGAGAGGCCAGGCTAAAAATAATCAAGAGAGAAGCGAACAAAGAGAGAAAGCCCTTCACTTCACTGTCATGCAGTCCAGCAGGCATTGAGGCTTGTTGCAGTCACCTGAACCTCCACCTGTCTTCTCACTTCGTAGCTGTGACGGAGAAATGCAGCGGGCTCAGGAATGCAGTGATTTTATTTATTTATTTCGGTTTGTAATGGTCTCTCCCTGCTTCTCTGTGCTGCCTCCTACCCTAACGGACATTGTTGCTATGGCAACGCCGAGATGCAGCTCGGAGCAGAGGTGATGATTTGTCTGTGTATTTGTGCATTTACAAGGAGGAACATTAACACAATTAACACAAAGATGCATATCCAGTGGCACTCAGCCATCACCCTTCATTTCGCAGTTTGTCTTTAACGGCAGCACTGTTACATGCAACAAGCCAGGAGGACATGGCATCAAACTGTTGTTATAACAGCCTGCAACATGCCAGATGACCTGCTATATGTTGTGACTACATACTGTAGGTGATGGTGCAGCTGTAGCTGTGTGAACACTGGTGTACGTGTGTAAAGGAGGGACAGGGTTTGTGTGTTTTGAGCGGGTGACTCATGCCTTGTCTATTAAGAGAATAGAGGGTGATCAGGTTGCTAGGCGATTAAGAGCCACTATTGTCTGGAGGGACAATAGTGGCCCCGAGAGTGCCCTCTCTTCTCTTTCTCTGTGTCTCTTTCGCTTTTCTTTTTGCGTCTCTTTCACACACACGCTATAAATGTACATTTTGTCTGACCCCCTGGCTTGGGGCTTGGGCGGGAACAAGGAGTTGACAGTGAGCAGGAGGGACCGAAAAGGAAAGGCATTATGGGAAGCTGAGAGGAGTAGGAGGAGAGGGAGAGGAGAGAAGAGGAGAGGAGAGTGTGAGCAGAGGGAGAGAGCACTAGCAGGAAAGCTGTACCATGAAAAAAAAGACCTGCAATCATTTGCCACATTGAAGGGAACAAATGTAGCTGGAGGCAGTGAGAGAGAGTGAGAGGGAAGGGGACAGGCGGAGAGGGAGAAGCCAAGGAGACAGAGAGACAGAGACAGAGAGGGACCTTCCATGGACACTGCACATTAATACCACAGTGCTTTGTATGGGAAGATCACACACCAACTGACAGGTCGGCGGAAGAAGAAGAAGCGCTGGGAGTTTGGCACTGCCCTCTCTCCTCCTGCTCCCCACTGTGTGTGTGTGTGTGTGTGTGTCTATGTGCCTCTACACACGCACAGACTCTCTCTGTGTGCCTGCCTGTCAGTGCACTGGGTTCTCTCTGGGTGGGTAGGGTGCTGCGTTGTAGAGATGTTCGCTCTGAGGATGAGACAGCGTTTCTAACAGGATCTATTTGCGGACTGGGATAATAACACTGCCACAGCTGAGGGGACCTGAGCCCACCGGAACCAACCCAATCAGCCATGGAGGGACTTCTGTCTCCAATGAGGACGCGGGTAGGTTACCATGGGGACTCTCAGAGCAGCATCCCAACTAATGTTTCCTCCACACGAATCCAGCAGCACTCGATTGTGCATATATAAGGAGATAGATGGCATGTCTTGCAAGCTGCTGGGCTGCTGAAATTAATCAGTCCATGCCGCTGTCGCCGTGGTGATGCTAGAACTCGAGCTGAGAAGTTTCCGAGCTACCGGCGTTGCTAGGGGCAATAGGCAGAATGCTGGGAGAGTGTGAGGAGACGCAGGAGGTCTCAGATAGTGTATAAAAATGTTAAAGCATTGCAGAAAACCGAAATGCAGTTGCAGTTTGCATGCAATGTGTGTGTGCATGTGTATTTGAGTGTGTGTCCGTGCACAGATTAACAAGGGGATGCTTTGAAAGAATGACTCAGTGTTTCAGAGTGGTGCCTATCTCCCTTCAGTACAAATCACTGGCCTTTTGATTTAGGATAGAGGAAGAAGGAAGGAGCTAGCTTCAGTTTGTACAGTGAATTGGGTGAATATCTGAATTCACTATTGTTCTTCTTCTGTGTTAGATAGTCATGTCTCTGTCTGTCCAACATGGGAGCTTTTAGGTTGGTGTCTCAAAGAGCATCTGTCTGACAGTGGACGTCTGTGTCTGTGCTGTACAGAAAAGACTAATGAAAGAGGAAGATAATGTGTGTGTGTGAGTGTGTGTTACTGGCAGACCACACTTGGTTATTTGTCTGTATCCACGTGCCTGCATGTGACATCCAGCACTATTGTGTGGACAGTAATTGACCCTGAGAGGTGTCTGCCTCCCAGTTGAGATTTGAGATGAAAACCTGTTTGTTCCGGCTGGGATTTTATGTTTGAGAGATATTACAGTGAGAGTGCATAATGTGTAAGAGCAGGAGAGTTGGGCGGGTGAGATAAGCACTGTAATATTGAAGCTGTGATTGTGTTATTAATATTTATAAAGGCATGATTGCATTTTTGGAAGGAGAGAATGATTTTCAGTTTCTTACAGTTGCCACCGTATCCAGCCATTACTTTAACATTGCATCAACTGTGAAATGTTGCCCCACTTTGACATCACCTAAAAAGGGTTAGGGTTAGGGTTGTTCAATATTAAAGGAGAAATCTGTAATATATTTACTGTAATAAATCATAAAATGACCATGATGTGTCATCAGAAATTAAGTTGAAAAACTTGCTACTCTGACAACAACGCTACAGCCACGGTGTCCTTATTTGAAATTTCCATTCTGGGCTTGTATAACTGTATTTGTATGTTTCACATTAATTAGTCTTAAATTTGATGTCAAATGTCTGTTTATGAGTCCTAATAAATAATTAATAATCTTCTAGAAGGAGTAGATCTATATGTATAAGTATGCTTTTGTTTATGTATAACAGATTTAACTTTAGATTGACAAATTGTCAGCCATAAACTGTTTATCAAATAGGATTTCAAACCATATAATACCATGACTCCAACTCGTTATTTGGACCGCAGTACTCATTTTTGGATATATAATTGCTACATATTTTGACACCCCTGACCTAAAATAATAGGCTTTTCTTTTAAAAATTTTTAGTCTCTACTCTATCTTCGGCCTTCTTTTCCTTCAGCCTGCTTCTGCCCGAAAGAACAGAGATGATTTACCAACCTGGCACTCTCTTATGCATTCCTCTCTCCCTGCCTCCTCCTTTTTTATTTTATCACTACTGGTACAGACCTGTACAACTGAAAATAAATTCTCAATGCATCCTCCACCAACTATACATGTGAAAATTTTTATTTGCATATATATATTTATGGTCTGTTTGATCATATTCAAGCATATAGGATTAGCTCAAAACCATATAATGACTCCCACACAAGCCTTGACTTGCTGGAGTCGTGAGAGAAGCTGAGGATGCTGAAGGGGTTAATCCACTGGAATGACCTGATGGTGTTGTCACACACGAATACCCCCGTCTGCTCACCTCTCCTCCCTCACCTTTACAACTCACCCTTCTTCTTCTTCCTCTCCTCATTCCATTGTAGTTTTGGCTAGGGCTGCAACTAACAATTATTTTAGTAGTCAGTTTGTCTGTCGATCATTTTCTTAATTAATCAATTAGTTGTTTAGCTCATAAAATGTATAAAATGTGAAATTGGTGAAAAATATTGGTCAGTTGTCTCAAAACTAAAGATAACCCACGCTAATGTCCTGTTTTGTCCACAATACAAAGATATTCAGTTCAATCTGAGAATTTTGACTTTTTTCTTTAAAAAAAAAACAGTTGGCGATTTAATAGTTGACATTTTTATTTAATAGTTGACAATTAATTAATTAATTAATCATTGTAGTTGTTTTGTTTTTTTTACCCCCTCATGCAAGATGAACCACACACTTTTTTTTTGCATTTATGCCAAGAGTGTGTCTGTCTCTTTCTCGCTTCCCCATCCCTGTTTGTCTGCCCACCTGCCCGTCTGTGTGTCTGTCTGTCTGGCCCTTGCTGTGTCGTTGGCAGTTAGCATGAGCACTGTAATTGGTATTTGCAGATCGGGCCCATGATCTAATCCAAAGAGGAGTGTTAGCGGGCTGTTTGGAGATAGACTTGGCTTCAAAGATATGGCGTGGAATCAAGCCTGCTATATCTGTGCTGTCTGCCACCCTGGCCAGATTTGCCCACGAGCTGTGGGAATCACTTTCAATGACTAAATGACTTTTGCATTTATCTTCATCAGCCACATTGAGCTTCACATGCCCCACAGTCGATCTGTGTATCTCACTTTTGGCATGAAAGTCGCTTCAGTAGATTTATGTGAATGAATCACAGCAAAATGAGCCAGGGCAGGAGTCTCTCAAAGTTTACACCGCATAATGTTGCTTAATGTGCCTTTTCTCACCCTCATGGATGAAGGGAGGAATGTAGTGAAAACAGCATCTTTGATTTTTTTTTTTTCCGTCATATTTTTCTGTTTACTTGTAAACAGCAGCAGACATGATAAAAGTAAAGAGGGGAACAAACCCCTGATATAGAAAGTGGATGACAGCAATGCTAGGGTGTTTCTCAGCAGTGGAGCAGTGTATACTCGCAGCCAAAAAGCACAACAGCAGGCAAATCTGAGGAAAATCACTTCAAAGTTTATACTCTGCCTTGATACAAAAGTGGTGGCAGTGCCCCCATTAAAGCTTTTTTGCTGATGTAAAACCAAAAAATGTGTAATTTTATCCTGAAAAAAGACATTTATGAGGCACTGAACTATGATTACAGATACCAGTTTTGCACATTTTAGGCTGGCCTTTTATTGGGACCAGCCCAAGAGGGCAAAGTCATGACCTGCCCTACTTTGCGCATTTCGGAGTGGCCTTTTATTATGATTAGCCCACAACTGAAGAATAATCATGCTGTTTAACTGGCATCTGTACATGCTACTCCCCCATTGATAGCGTTTTTGCTCATGTAAAAACAAAACCCAGTTCAGTATTTTTCATGTCAAAAGACAAAAAAGAATGAAAAAAAAAAATCAATTTCTTCTTGTCTTTGTAGGGCAGTATGCCTCTAAGTTTTGCTTCAGGGATACACAAAAGGTGACCTCAACCTCAAGATAACAGACAGAGAATAGCAATAGCCTATAAAAGCTGAACTACTCCTAATCCCCAGCTCACTAAAATGGGAAAATTGTGCTGAGATGGCTGTGTAGCCTATCTAGTTGACTCAAGAGCTTCACTCATATCTCCCCGAAGCTCCCTTTCCTCTACCTCACTCAAGCACATTTTCTATTTTTTTCCCCCTCCACTCTGCATCACTCTTTCTCTCTTGTTTCTTTATTTAGGATGACAGTAATGGGCAGTGAAGCAGGAAAATGAAATAAAATAAGCATCAGTGAGCTGTGCGTCTGTGTTGCCTTTGTGTGATTACATACAACGGGAAAGCAGGTCAACACAAACACACAGGATGACAGCAAGCAAAGTGATCCTGAGGGAAGCTGAAAGAAGAAGTAGCCAATTCGTTATCTGCAGTGTCCATAAACTTTGCTCAGGCATATTCCTCATTATTGTATAGTCTCTCTTTGTCTTTTTGGTTGCACTTTGTTTTGTAGTACACTGATAAAACATAACAAGCTGCACTTTGTATTAAAAACATAATACAATATGTTCTTTATCAGTCAATAAATACCCACAGTTATACTACAATTAATAAGATGCAAAAAGCTGGACTTTGTATCAAATTGGACAAAAGCAATGAATAATATGTTCTTTATTAGACAGTAGTAGACCCTTTATTATACCCTTAATTAGAGGGTAATTAGAGACACATTTCAACAGAACTTTACTGGAAACTACTACTTGAGCCACACCTTCTTTGGCTGGTCCCAAACAACTGGCAGAGTAGCCAAGACCGATGCCTTTGATCAAATTACATTATTTGCTGTTAGTATTACAATAAGTCACCCATAGACAAAATATTCAACGCATTCTCATGCCAACTGGTTAACACTGCGAAAAGGTTGCAGTTTGGTTAGGTTACGCAAAACTACTTGGTAAGGTTTAGGCACAAAAACTACGTGGTTAGGTAAGACCATGCTTGGGGTTGCTATGACTATGAAAGTCACATGACAAAAGTCAGCCATCCGTCCACCCCGCTCCTCCATGTGTGGAGTTTCTCCCCCTTGATACTACGTCACCGCCTGGGGCATCTTCTACAACTGCAGTTGGGTTGACATTGAAGTCACTCAAAAGCCCACTGCATCAGTGTCAGCTGTGTAACGGGCACCACCCACGTCTGTAATCGCTGAAGGGCAGTGACATTTTGTTTGTTGAGTTGGGACTGCGGGGCTGAAATATTCCTCTGCCTCTATAATTTCAGCCTTTATGAGGTAGATCTGGTTCATATACTGTTTTTAAATGGGGAAGTAGCAGATATGTGATTCGAATTCAGTTTACAACGCAGTTCTGTTGTAATGTGTCACAAATTACCCCCACAATAAAATCTAATAAGGGTCTAATAAAGGGTCTAATACTGTCTAATAAAGAACATATTTCTAGTTTTTGTCTAATTTGATACAAAGTATGACTTGTTACATCTTATTAATGTACTAAATAAATTGCGGCAGACTTTTTGATGTGATGTTATACTTTATAGCAGTTATGTGAGTCAGGACATTCCTGATTCGCACAGGTATTATTGCTCATGGTTTCCACATCTTCTCTCCACACATTATACACTTCTTATCTTTTTGTGGCAGAGGCGAACAGAGAGACTCACTCACAGAATCTAAAAGAGAAAGATCAAGTTCCCTGTCGGTATCCCCAGTTGTATGTAATATATGCATATAGGTCAGTAGAACAAGGAGCTCCAGCTTCATAGAAGTCTTCCTCTCGAGAATGTGTGTGCGTTTGTGTGTATCAGCTCTCCAGTTAACTCCTCCTGTGTGTTAGTGGATCAATAGGGAGTAGTTATCAAGAGATTAACCCTGTCAATGCTCTATCAGTCTAATCAGAGACACTCCTCTGCTCTTCCTCACTTCATCACGCTCTCACTCCTGTTGTGTATCTGCTGGCTTGCTCTTTTTTTCGGCAGTGTCACCTCCTCTCTCTTCTCTAAGCTCTTTCCTCTTCAGGTCATGCGTATGCACATGTATGTGTGTTTGCATCAGGGTTCTAAGAAAATATCTTATAATAATAAGAGTGTCCATTTGCACCTGGGTGAGAATAGACACACGGCAGCTATTAGGCTATTTACACCCGACGTCCCTAGTTTAGCTATAAAAAGTGACAAACTGTCAGGAAGTAAAAGGTTGTGGTAGATTAATGGATTAAGCACAGGACGTTTCTGCAGGAGAGTGGGATTCTAATCCTGTCCTGGGAGACTGGGATTTGAGTCTGGTGTAACATTAGGTTTAGTGTTAACTTAATTTTTTATATTTAATTGATTTATCATTATAAATACAAATATTATTATTTTTTATTAGTTTTCACTCGCAGTTTAGTTTAGGCAACAAAACTACTTGGTTAGGTTTAGGAAAAGCGCGTGGGTTGGCTCAGCCAAATAGCCACATTGGCTATTCCACATGAATAGTAACCTCTGTATTGTGATACATAGTGTATTGCCAGATTCTTACCAATACACAGCCGTAGTGTGCGAATGTGTGTATGTCCAGCTGCCCGTGACAGATGGAGCCATTAGAGAAATGGCCAAGGGCTTGGCCATACATGCACACTCAACACAAAGACATATTTATTTTATTAAGGAATGGCCATTTCACACACACATTCAACTTCCCCTCTTCTGTGCTGCTTTAGCCCCCCTGCATTACATGCATACATGCAAACCATCACAATCACTACAGCTTGACATCAGCCTGACTCATCGCTCTCCCTCCTCCCCAAAATCCCTCCGAGCCCTGGGTACCACATGTTTCTTTTGCCCCTCCACCCCCAGCCCTTCGTTCCTTCCTTTCCCCAACCATCCATCCACCTGGTTCATTAGCGGGCAGGCGGCTGTCAGGATGGTTAAGGTCAGGGTGGCACGGAGGAGAGGACAAAGCAGCCAAAAGGGAAGTGACCAGACCCACATCCCTGAAGCCGACCGCCTCGCTGCCTGCATGAAAATAATGAGGACAGAAAGGCAGGGCTGGTGGGGTTCGGATCTGCTGCACAAGGTGGGACTGCCTTTGGCAACCCACTCAGACACAGAGGCTCACACATGCACACACAAATACACACACACACACACACACACACACACACACACACACACACACACACACACACACATTCAATCCACAGCAGGTTGGCTGGCAGCATTTAAAGGCCAAAGCAAACAGCAAAGGGGGGATGTCTGGTGGCTGGAACCACATGGGGCACATGCAAACAACTCACATGCTGAGGCGCACACACACACACACCTACACACACACACACACACACACACACACACACAGACACACACACACTCATTGGATGTAGAGCTCCATCTCCCAGCTGTCATCTCAGTCTACCCAAGTGCAATGTCAAGGATACTCTCTATTAGGGACAACAATAGAGTTTATGTTTCAGATTTAGTCTCTACTTACTGTGATTTATTTAGAAGTAAAAAATAAATTTAATCAACCCATTTTCGAAGAAATATTTTTTCTTTGCATTTCAGCGACAATTATTTGGTTTTAAAGCTATAATATAAAACATATTTGTGTTAAAATGCCAAAAACACATGGACATATATGTATGTTATATATTTTGCTGAGGAAGGCTCATTTATGCGAAATGTTAGGTAGGCATATGCATATACATGCAGATATGAATGGAGCCTTCTGTCTGTACTCTGCGTTCATTTTGTCTGTATTTCTGCATGTTTTCTGAAAGCTTACAGATACAGACTAAACATAGCAGTACCTCCGGTAGTCATGGGGGTCAGTGCAGCAGTTTAGTCACTAGTTGTGATAAATGACCACAGGACACGATGAAGAAATTTTCAAAATCCTTAAGTATTGATAATGACATTCATTGTCAATTAGTTAGTTAAAAGAATACTTCGTTCACATGTAGCAATGTATTTGACGACCACGCAGACCACTGTTATCTGCAAGGCTGCCTCTGATTTTGTCAGGAGAGTACGTTGCCATGTTGTTGTCAGAAACATTAGTCTTCCTCCTCCTCTTTGGGGTAATGTATGACTCTGAGCGGTGCCCTGTAATGGATGTATAGCTTATAACATCTATGTGAACATAAAGGATGTATGGAAGTATGTGAGTTCTGACAGCTACATCGTTTAAAAAGTTCGTATCTACTTTTGTGTCATCAAACTTTCTTTCATTATTGTTTTCGTGTGAAAGAATTTACATATTGTGCATTTAATAGAATGAGGTGAAATTGGCAATTGGTACTTTTTTTGCAATAATATTTATTTAATTTATTATCTGTATTAGCTTCTGATGTCTTCAGACAGAACTAGAAACATATCCCACATGTCCGTTGGGACATAAATCTGTGCATTGAAAACATACTGAGAGGCAGACAAGGACTAAGAGAAGTAGAACTGTTGCTTTACTGTGTAAGATGAGATCAGTAGGCTGTCATATAAAGAGAGAGATCCCCTCACAGCTCCCTGTTTGAAGCTTTTTCTCTCTGCCGTACATCTCCCCTTTCCCCATTTGAAGATGTGGCACTGTGAGTCGGCCATACGCCATCTATGATCATGAGTGTGTGTGTGTGTGTGTGTGTGTATGTGTGGACGTGTGTGTGTGTGTGTGTGTGTGTCCATGCATGTGAGCGTGCCCCGCTGTGTCAAGCATGTCAAATGTGCTCTTGTCCCCTTGAAGAGGCCCGAAAGATGAGATCAATCAGGGCGCAATTGAGCAACCAGGGAAGCAAACCAGTGATGCACTTAATGTTAGGTGTTGTCATGGAAACACAGGGTGCAGATTTTCCACTTCATTGGCTGCCATCAGTCTACAGGCAGTTTTTAAAATTATTTCCAAGAAAGGCAATTGAAAGATGGGAGGGGAGAATTAGTCAAGTGTCCAGAAAGATAGGTAGACGACACAGCCAGACACAGAAGTTTTGTAATGAGAAATTCTCTGGAACACCATGCTTCAGTTAAATACATTTGTGTTTGTGTGTCGCTGTTAAAACCATGCACTTTAGATTAAAGAGCCTCTAGCAGTCCTATTATGTATATTGACTATCTGTGTAATTGCATAGAAATGGATCGTCCCAAGAGACGTTTCCCTGCACTGCTTTTAGCCTTCAGAGATTCAGAGTGGCAATTACACTTTCCTATATTGGAATGTAATCACAAGCGTGCACACACACAGACACTCACACACAAACACACACATACCTTTGATGAACGAGCAGAGGATTGGTGGTGTCACCCCTGCAACAAAGGGTGACCCTGCGTTGAACAGGTATCATACATCACCCTATCAGGAGATCTACATCGCACAGGCAATTTTACGCAAATACACATTCATACACTCACACCGGAAATAAGAGCTTCCC
>JAJHUR010094648.1:10061-21177 GCA_027495735.1 Lutjanus campechanus | reverse complement strand
CCTGATTAAAGTTCCAAAGCTCAGTGCTGCCACTTTTTATTAGTCTGAACTCCACTGATGTCATTTTTTTTTGCCAGCACCACTGCCAGCAATGCAACTGCCAGATGCGACCAGGATTTTCAATCAAGTTTTTTGTATTGTAGTATAGAACCTTTTACAGCTGGCATCATTGAAAAGCTGCGTACGCATTTCGGCAACAGAAATATCGGTCTCCCCCGGTCATCCAGACGAGTTGTCAAGCTGCAGACACTGAATTAGATGCTTTACCAGCACGAAAATCACAAAAAATGTCAGCCTGTTGCATACACGATACATCAGAGTGGATATTCCACTGGTCAACTTAAGTTGTACGGGATTCAGACAGGATCACGGCAGTTTCAGAGCAATTGGTGGCGTTTATGGCTGCAAACATGTGGACTGGACTGAGGATGCGATCAAAACGGCTCATATTTGCAGCAGCGGTTGTGGTTCGCCGTACTTCCGTTGCATGTGGCTTGCTCATTGTTTACGAACCGTAAAAGGGTCGATAGTGTGTGTTTTTTAAAAATTAGTTGTATGTTTGTATTGTTACTCTCTTCAAAACTTTTCAAGTAAAATTGAATTCCTTGAATTCCTCTAAAAGACTCATATTTTCTGCTTGGTAAACAGAGCTGAGCAGTTGGATGTGGTCACTCAGTTGGCAATTTTTTTTAATATGAAAAGGGTCTTAATTTACCCAGAATTCACAGCCCTCTTTAAGATAGTCAAGAACTAAACTGATGAATTTAGATGTCTATCTGAGGTCTGATTTATCATAGTCAGAGTCTATCTTTGTGAATCAGGCCTCCGATGCGTTCAGGAACAGCTCAGAGAAATCCTTCTGACTCTACCTTTAAGAATTTAATTTTACTTTTTTGTGGGAAAACGATGTCATACACAAATTATTACTCCAAGCAGAGTATTTTTATATGTCTTAAAACATGTCCAGAGGGGATCTTTAATGAATTTAATCAAGTCTGTAAATCACAGGAGTTTTTGTGACTTTGCACCTTTAATACTTTGTATTTTCAACATTCTTCCTGTATAAAATTTTAACAGGCACTCAATCACTGAAATATCCAAGTTAAGTGAATTAAAAATGGTTCTTTTAATATCAGCTGTCCTTTAAACTTTCATAAGTCTTGAGAAAAGAGCAGGTGGAACTTTTTTCAGACCCTTCACATGCAGGGAAGGAAAACTGTGTTTAGACTGAAGCATGTTGTTTTTATTTGTGCGTCATTTTGCTGGCGATTAATGAAACATGCTCTGCTCCGTCTCTGCGTCCTTGCCTTTGTTCACATTGAAGTGAAATCAGGTTAAGTGGATGGTGTCCCTGCACTGTGATGTCACATTTCACTGCGGCTCTGTATCTCAGGTTGTTGTGCGCCGTCTCGTGCCCTAATTAGGGAGCGTTGAAAAAAAAAAAGAAAAGAGGCAGCCAAATGAAGCAGTAGTCACCTGAGATGAAGGACACATCCTCTGTGCCAGGAGACGCTTCACATTTGATTTTTTATTTATATTTCTGCGCCGTGCAATACTCGGGGAGGAAAAAAAAGTGGGTCAATGAACAGATTTGCAGAAACCAACTTTGAAACATCCGTGTTGTCTGTCTGTCTCTGGTTAAACATAGTTTTGTATCCGATTCCCCAGTGCCAATTACTCATTAAAAATGTTTAACAACATTTTAATTGAAGAATTAATTACCTTCGGCTGGGCAAAATCCTCCTAAATTTCATCTGGGGAGTCATCAAATGTGCAGAGGAGCAGCCGTGGATGAAGTGTCAGAGAGTGGGTGGTGGTGGTGGTTGGCGCAGGAAAATTACATCACTAAGGAAACGTAGTCCACTGTGAGTCAACGGGCGAGATGCACGTGATAATTCATGAGTAAACACATCCGTGAGTAAACCGCTACGATGTTCCTCGCAATGTGTGAGTTCATCCCGCAGAACTGTAGCTCGCAAAGTCCCTGCCAAAGCAAACACCATTCATAGCCTCTGCATTATTCAGAGCGTTTGACAAAAGGACGAGAGGGAGAAACTGTAGCACTGTTGCGAGTTAAGAAAAACAGATCTTTAAGAGTCGGTTCATCCAAAAAAAGCAGCTTTGCAGCGTGGTGAGAGGTGGGTTTAATACCTCAAGATGTTGAATTATCCTCCCTCGAATCCTCTCAAGTTGAAAGATTTGCTTCAGCTCAGTCATGTCAAACAGGTTACAGTGTGGACTCGCCTTTTTTAAATCTTAGATTATGGTGTAACGTAGGCAGGGCTGAGAGGTTTAACAAATATCACAATATTAAAGTAATGTAACTTGATTACTTTCCATTACTTTTTCATTACCTATTATGGTGAAACTGTTCAGCCTAATATAGTGTTTTTCGGGCTGCAACTAATGAGTATTTTGATATTATTATTTTCTTAATGAATTGATTAGCTGTTTGGTTCATGAAAATGGTGAAAAATGTTTATCAAAGTCCAAGGTGACATCCTCAAATGTCTTGTTTTGTCCACAACACAAAGTTATTCGGTTTACTGTCAGAGAGGAGTAAAGAGACCAGAAAATATTCACATTTAAGAAGCTGGAATCAGAGAATTTGGACATTTTTACATTAAAAAAAGGACTTTAAATGATTAATTGATCAATTAATCCTGTCAGTCTTTCCTGTCACAATTTTTTTTTTTAATCGATTAATCTGTTGATTAATTTTCTCCATTAATCAATTATTTTTTTTGGTCCATAAAATGGTGAAAAATGTTCAACTCCACAAGTCAAAAATGGAAAAAGTGATCACTCGATTATCCAAATAGATGCAGATTAATCTGATAGTCGATTAATAACAGATTAATTGTTGCAGATCTCAGTGTTTTATGTTCATTGTTTGTTTGTCCAGCTGTTCCTTCCTTTGTTGTGTGCAATTTATTTATTGACTGATTTAAAGACAAAAAAATGTTGAAATTTCCACCCAGTGAAGCATTTTTTCACTAGAGACCATGATAATGAATTGGCAACTGTGGCGTTCTTTATATTAAAATTGTAATCCACTACTAATAATCCACATTTTTAATCAATGTATCTGTAATCTGATTACGTCTTTCTTGTCTGCCCAAGCCTGAATGGAGGATGCCTCAGTCTGTGACCTTCCAACTAGCTGTCTTGTTCACTGAGTCCACTTACTTGCTTGATTAGGTTTACTAACCGTCTGTGGTTCAACCATCTGACTTTGACAGCACTTTAAAATCTCCATCAACTCAAAATCGATGTTGAAGTGTTTTAAACATATATTGATCTATACGTCACCTATGCACCAGTATCTTCCCCAACAATGACGAGAAAGTCATTTTCTCGATATTCTCAAGTATTTTTAATGGCATTTCAAACTTCTTTTTCTGGAAAATGATTCAAAAGTGTTGATGACTCATCCTATTCTTGAGGGTGATACTAAATTTGTGTTCAATGAAATACTACCAAAGCACAAGTTTGTAACTTTATTCACTGATCTGGGTGAAACTGGATCATATGTTATGGTAGAAAATATTTTCAAGCTTCAACTCTCGATTATACAAGTAGCCGTGACTGCTAGCGGACAACAGAACCAGGCTAACAAGACTGGTCAGGATGATGAACGCAGCCTCCTACACCAACAGTATAGTGGTCATGCCAAGGTAGTGATTAGATCTGGGGTGATTGTACTATAATCTATTTCCTGTCATCAAACTGACCTCTGTTGATCTCAAAGGCTGTTTTGGTTCTGGTCTGGCTGTGCTCCCTTTAGCTTTTAGCCTAAGAGTCAGCTAATAGGACCACTTTCTGCATAACATGCATTAAGTGTTATTGGCTGCTGTAAACGCCAATCAATTTCTGCAACAAGTCCCTCCCTTAGCTGCCTGTTTTACAGGAAACATGTAAACAATAAACACTCCACCAGCCATTTCATGGAAACTTTAAAACAGTGGTTCTCAACCTAGGGGTCGAGACCCCCAAGTAGGGAGGGGCACAAAAGTGATTCTCATCCCAGGAAGGAAACAGCTGTCAGCCACATCAGCCCCTTAAAGACATTCAACATGAGGGAAAAGCTTTCAAAAATATGAAAATGCACCTCCAACAGCCACCTGACTAATAGTTCAAACTACAAACCAACAATAAACTACTATGACCAACATAAACCACCACATTCTGAACAGACTCCAACAACGGTTAACAACTGACATTTGCATTTAAGCAAACTTAAACTATTCAGTCTGGCATGATGGGAAATGTGGGCTGGATTTGATGAACTTAGGATGTGACCCTGCTGTATGTGTCACTTTTACAGGAAAAGGACAAAGTTGACAGAGGTACCAAGTTCTCAAATGTTATTGGAGCACAGAGCAAAAAGGGGCGGGACTTAGGAAGGGTCATGTTGCTTTCCACTTTATGTAAATCCTGACAACTCTGTCCATTAGTGGTTACTGGTTATGTGTTGGTTTTTGTAGTTGTTACAGTATGATCAATCAATCATCATTTGTTTCTCCCCAAAACATATTCATTAATCAATCAAGACATGTCAAAATCATATTTAAGATATCTGTAAGGCCTACAATTAAAATGAAAATAATGTTCATTAATCCAATCAATTTTTAAGACCTGTCAAAATCATATTGATATGATTTGTGATATTACAGGTTATGATCATTTTTACATCATTATTCTTATTTTGATTGAAAAACATGTTAAAATCACTATGCTGTGATGTTTTTTGCAGGAATCTGTATCAAATGAAGATGTTTTTTAAAGTCTGTACAATCTGATGTATAGGACAGGACGTTTCTGCCTCATCACATTCAGTCATTTAAGGGGTTTTTTTTGCACCTCCTATGATTTGAAAATTGCAGATTTCTATAAAATTTTGATTCATTGTGCAGGCCTACTCTTAAAGACCTTGGACAGAGGGCGTCATACATTATACGGCCGTAAAATTTGTGATATTGGGCTTTTATAACTTGATTTATAACTTTATTTATAATTCTATACAGAAGCAGCTCTTACATTACATACAGAAAGGCCTTAAGTTAAGGGATTTTGCTCAATAATGTCACTGCTTAACCAGTGAAAGCAGATTCTTTAAATGTTTAGATTGACATCAATTTCCCACTAATCAACATCCTTTGTGCTGCTCGGTGCTTTAGCAGAAACCAGCGAGGGTAAACCTTCTGACTTACACCTCTCCCCCCTCCCTTTGTCTGTCTCCTCTTTCTCTCCTTGCCTCCTATTTAGCCCGTGCATTTGATTAGTTAATCGCCCCCCCTCCTCCTCCTCCCTCCCTCCCTCCCTCCCTCTCCCCCCCGTCCTCAGGTGGAGGCAGAGCGCTCGGGCTTCTCATCCAGCCAAGCTGTTCTTTTGGAAGGGAAAGGAGGCAGCTGTGTTTACAGCCCGGGTCCTGGCGTACATTTAGCAGAATCTATTATTCATATCGCTCAGTATCAGAGCGAGATCTCCAGCCACCTGTCTCGCTGACAAGCTCGCCCCCTTTTGTGGCGCTTTCCGTTCGGAGCAAATTACGCTCGTCTTGATGAATTGAGTTTTTATGAGCGTTGCTGTAGCGCCTGGGCATCCTCGCGCTGAGCCAGGGACCATCAGGGGCCCGGGGAGATTTTTCTAGTCAATGGGCAAACGTTTGGAAGAATGTAGATTCAGGAAGGGGAAAGAGTGGAAATCAGTGGTTTTAAACCTGTCACTATTTGTTTCCCTTCCTCTCTCGTTCGGTCTTGCATCCTTATTGTTGTTTACCTCTTTCGCCCGAGTGCTGGCCCTGATCTGAGATTTGAAGAGCGAGCAGCGAGAACAAAGGCTTCCTTCAGAATTGGTTTTCTCTGAGACACAGCTACCTGATGAGTCTGCCGGCAAACTCTCTCCCTCCTTTGACTCTGTGTGAACATTTTTAATTAACAGGGAGGTGCGTTAACTCGATGATAAGCACCCCTGATAAGTTATAACATGATTCATAATTTATAAAGATTTTTGCTTTCATCTTCACTAGTTTGCATAAAACTAATTACTTCGTAAATGGTATTCATTACAAAATATATTTTTTCTCTTTCCACACAGACGCGTAAACCTCGGCGCCCAGCTACCAAGTGTTGCTCTGGGACTGGTTTGCATGCAGAGAAGAAAGGTAATGATGAGTTGTTAGAGGCGGTGTCAGGGGCAGACCTGCCTGTCTCTGTTTGTACTCAGCGAGCACGTTATGCAGCTGTAGATTCATTATTCTAACTGCTACAAACTGCAGCACAGAGGCTTGGCGTGCATTTAACCTGCCTAATGCAGGTAAATCAGAATCAGAGGGATTTATGCTGATAAATGCAAGAAATGTTTGAAAGCGTGGTTTTTAGTGAAACACAAACAGAAATAACATACATTTAACAGCCTGTAGCTGCTTATACTTTAAATTCAAAGCAGGATCTGATGGGTAAAACCTCATTTTTATCTTATTTGTCTTACAAAGGTGGGAACGGTTGACTGAGTTTCGACCAACACAAGTCAAATTTACAAAACTGAAACAAGTCGACCACCAGCGTGAGAATATATATATGTGTATATACACATATGTGGACATACTGTATCAGTGTGCGCTGCGTTTTTGCCAATAAGTGACAAGAAACTTCAGTGCAATAATGCAAAATATACAGACGGAGAGGTGTGAGGGGAGACAGAGAGACGCTGTGCTGCTGCCAGAGGAGTGCTGACTAAGATTTCAGCATGGGAATAAATGACAAAAAAAAAAAAAAAAAAAACAGATTGTGTATATTTCTCACTTTCCCCTGATGGTCGGAATAACTGGCTGGATTTATGGCTCGTCACTTACTTCTTGATTTAATACTTGAACGGTAAAAAAAGACCCTTGGCTCTCATTAGGCAGTGGACCAAACCACTCTGATGCATAATGAGGGGGAGCATGTAATCTTTTAAAACTTCAGAACGTGCTTTGTCGCAATGCTGAATCTCATTAACTAATATAGACTAGACACTAATGGACAACAGTGGTTATATTTAAATGGACAGTTCAGTGATTCCAGGATGTTGGTAGGGACATGTCCCTATTGTCCCTACCCAATTCTACACCCTTGCAAATTCAGACTGTGATTGAGGTCATTTACAGTCCCCTTTATGCAGTTTTTTGACAGGTAATTTTTGAGTTTAAATTTACTGTGAATATGTGTCACATTTCTTTAAGAGAGAGAAAGAAAGAATGAGAAAGAAAAGAGATTTAAAGCATCCAAATCAAGATGGGACGCGATTATGTCAACAAACAACAGTCAGCTGATATATTCTTCGATTTTCCCAAATGCCCAGATATCAATATCAGTATCTGCCTCAAAAATCCAGACAAAACAATCAGCAGAACTAGGAACATTGAAACAAAAAACTTTTTTAATCCTGGTGAATTTTGAAAAAAAAAGAAGGCCAAAACGCTGCAAAAGATGTCCCTGTAAACAATGTTTTTATAAAACCCTTGCTGGACTCCAAAAGACATCATCAAGCAAAGACTCCACAGAGTGAAGACATATGATGACGTTCTTGAGCTGCATGTTCCGTGAATCAGTCAGGAAATAAACGCTGAATTTGCTGCATTTTAAAATACTCTTGATTATGTAATAGCACCCAGTGACTTACTATATAATATCCTTTTCTGATTCTAAACAAATGTTTGGGTGCACTGCATCTTTAGGATTTGGAGGCACCAAAACAACTTTGAGACTACTGCACATAACCGATTTGGGGGGCTTTTATTGTTAAGAATTCACAGGAAATTAAACCTATTTAACCACCATTTTACAGCTGCTTGATTAAAGACAAGCATGTAGCTGATAAACATAGCTTGAATGTAGAAAACAATAGGGACAGCTGTTTTGGTACTTGCTGTTTGGCAGGGGGATGTTTTAGCTTTAACCTGCTCAGTCTGATTCCAAACCCATCACATAATGACAACTTGTCACTGCCCTCCAGTGACTCATACAGAGGTGGCCAGTTCACCTTTGTTACTTAAGGCGGCGCACCGGGCATCACAAGTGACTTCAATGTAAACCTTTTTTTTTAAAATTAAAACTTATTAGTTATCATTGGTGTTAAAGTTATTAAAAATGTTAAGGCACATAATGTGATGTGCATCATGTGACTTTTGTCATGTGACTTTTATTTTGTAAGTCTCTAAAGTGACTTCATGTGCTGTACATAATGCAACGTAGTTAATGTTAACCCAAAAAGGTCTTATCCTAAACCGAACTAAGTTGTATTTGTTTAGGCACAAATACAACTTAGTTAGGTTTAGGATAAGACCAAGCTAAACTGCGACAATTTCACGGCATTAACCTTGTGTTAAAAAGTCTTTCTATAAAGATAAAGATGCAAAAAGGTACTTTGTACTTCATTATCGATGCTGGAGGGCAGAGACAAATTGCCAGTCTGGGATGGGTTGGGATGGATCTGAACACGTTGCCTTAACATATACTTTGAGATTGATGCACATAACTGCGCAGAACAGCTATGATTTGACTTTTATTACATTATTCATTAATTTTTAAGATATTTTAAATTGTGGTTAATTTTTAAAATGTTAAGGGGGCACCTTGATTGGGGCCCCAGAAAGGCTTGAGCCAGCCCTGGCAAAAAAAAAGAAAGAAAGAAAAACTCACATAATAGGACATGCAGTCTTCTGACTGGCATATGGAACGTTGCACACAGGCAATGTCAAACTCATGCTTTTACAAGCCCTACAAACTGGAGACAATATTCACCTGCAAACTGTTTTCATTCTCACACAGGTAGATGTTGATCAATACTATAGAAACTGGGATTTGCAGTCAGACTACAATATCTGTAACAAACTCCCCCCATGAAAAAACAACAGCAAAACAACTTTAGTTTAGAAGACTTGGAGGGGGAAAAAAAGAAAAGTGAGATGTATAAATAAACATGCCGAAACACATTGCCTGCCTCGCAAGTCTGTTTTCAATTCCCATTCGATTAAAGTGTCCCTGCAGGAGCCGGTGAGGTTGGGTACGGGGTGAGGTGCATAGACATAAATCAAAGCGGTCCAAGGAATAGTAATCCTCGCTGAACATTTTGGACTGATTGATATAAATAACATTGTCCTCGCCATCTGTCCAAAGAGGGACCTTTCCAGTTAGTGTTGAGCGGCAACGGCAGAATAATTAATGAATGGTGTCCTTTGTGCCGGTAATAAAGAGGAGACAAATTATGTTATAATCCAACTGCTGCTCGTTTGTCACAGCCAAATAAAATGTCAAATAAAAGTGAGGGGCCACAGTGTTTGTTTAATGGAGTGCAAGCTACCTGCTCCAGAGTCTGACAGCAGGGTGGGACGGCTGTAAAAAAGCAAAGCCTCCGATTCAAGCATGCAGGAATCCACTCAGACTGGATGTGGTGCTGTGTGCTGATTATGTGCTGCACATTTAACAAATGTTCACAAACACAAATGAAGAGTTTTCTTCCAAAATGACTCCGGATGTCCAATCTGGAGGAAGATCACGACCTGCAATTACGATTCATTACTAATCAAATATAGAATATCCAATCTGTGTGTTTGACTCTGTGATCTCAAAGTTGCTAGTTCAGGTCACAAAAAAATAAAACAGGTACAATTAAAAGCAGTGATATCTATATGCTTAAAGGCACAGTTCACCCCAAAGTGATTTTAAAAGAAAACACACTACTACTGCTACTAATAAGACGAATAATTACCTGTAGCACTATTTCTCCATTCAGACTGTTTTGGTGTGAGTTGCCCAGTTTTGGAGATGTGTGCCTTATCTCGGATACAATTGTACTAGATGGCAGTCTGCTTTTGGTGCCAAAAAATGTGCCAAAAAAAACACAAATGCAATTTTGTTTATGGTCGCATTTCATTTCATTCATCATTTGAAGTACAATATGAGAAATACAACTTCTTTTATGTACACAAAACTGGCCACTATAAAAGGACACAAAAAGTGCAGTTTTATCTTAAAAAAGGACATTTATTAGGGACTGAACTATGGCTATTTCACATATGGCTAAAGCTACCTTTTTCCCCAGGAGGGCAGTCATGACCCCAGTGTGCGTTGGACTAGTCACAATAAAAGGTCGCTCTAAAATGTGCTTTTTCATTTGAAATAAGGACACTTAGACACTGAACTATAGTTATTTCAGCTGTGGATGCCAATTTCCCGAGGAGGGCAAAATCATGACCCACTCGACTCTGCCTCTGTCTGGCTTGATATTCGTACCTTAAGTCTAACCAATCACTGCTCATGCCTAAACCTAGCCAGAACCATCCACAAAGGCAACGAGTACTAGCCAATGAGGCAAAGTAAGGCAGGTCATGACTTTGCCCTCCTGGGAAAAAAAGTTATCTGTAGCCCTATGTAAAACAGCCACAGTTCATTGCCTAATAAATATATATTTTTTCAAGATCAAACGAGACACTTTAGATTGGTCTTTTATTATGACCAGTCCAAGGCACACCTGGGCCATGATTTTGCCCTCCTGGGAGAAAATAAATTGGTCTATGAAGCCCTATGTGAAACAGATATAGTTCAGTGCCTAACAAATGTTTTCATGATTAAACTGCACGTTTTAGAGTGAGCTTTTATTGTGACCAGTCCAAGTTACACCTGGGTTATGACTTTGCCCTCCTGGAGAAAAAAAAAACAGTGTCTATAGCCCTATGTGAAATGGCCATGGTTTTGTGACTGATAAATGTACATTTTTCAAGATCAAAATGTACATTTGAGTGGCTTTTTCTTGTGACCAGTCCAAGTTTCACCTGGGTCATGACTTTGTCCTCCAGGGAAAAAAAAGTGTCTTTAGTCTTGTGTGAAATAGGCATAGTTCAGTACCTAATAAACGAATGGATGGATTATCTTGGCAAAGGAGAAGCGCTCGCCAGCACAGATTTTAACAAATTTGTGAATAAAATGTGACAGAAATAAACCTTAAGTGCGCACAGATGAAGTCTTAAATCTTTTACTTCATCTCATGAAAAATGGGAGCAAAAACAAAAGTGTTGCGTTTTTATTTTTGTTGAGTGCTACATTTGAATAACAGCAACGTTTCTGTCCAGAAA
>JAJHUR010094648.1:0-10041 GCA_027495735.1 Lutjanus campechanus | reverse complement strand
TGTGTGTTTGACTCTGTGATCTCAAAGTTGCTAGTTCAGGTCACAAAAAAATAAAACAGGTACAATTAAAAGCAGTGATATCTATACGCTTAAAGGCACAGTTCACCCCAAAGTGATTTTAAAAGAAAACACACTACTACTGCTACTAATAAGACGAATAATTACCTGTAGCACTATTTCTCCATTCAGACTGTTTTGGTGTGAGTTGCCCAGTTTTGGAGATGTGTGCCTTATCTCGGATACAATTGTACTAGATGGCAGTCTGCTTTTGGTGCCAAAAAATGTGCCAAAAAAAACACAAATGCAATTTTGTTTATGGTCGCATTTCATTTCATTCATCATTTGAAGTACAATATGAGAAATACAACTTCTTTTATGTACACAAAACTGGCCACTATAAAAGGACACAAAAAGTGCAGTTTTATCTTAAAAAAGGACATTTATTAGGGACTGAACTATGGCTATTTCACATATGGCTAAAGCTACCTTTTTCCCCAGGAGGGCAGTCATGACCCCAGTGTGCGTTGGACTAGTCACAATAAAAGGTCGCTCTAAAATGTGCTTTTTCATTTGAAATAAGGACACTTAGACACTGAACTATAGTTATTTCAGCTGTGGATGCCAATTTCCCGAGGAGGGCAAAATCATGACCCACTCGACTCTGCCTCTGCCTGGCTTGATATTCGTACCTTAAGTCTAACCAATCACTCCTCATGCCTAAACCTAGCCAGAACCATCCACAAAGGCAACGAGTACTAGCCAATGAGGCAAAGTAAGGCACGTCATGACTTTGCCCTCCTGGGAAAAAAGTTATCTGTAGCCCTATGTAAAACAGCCACAATTCATTGCCTAATAAATATATATTTTTTCTAGATCAAACGAGACACTTTAGATTGGTCTTTTATTATGACCAGTCCAAGTTACACCTGGGTTATGACTTTGCCCTCCTGGAGAAAAAAAAAACAGTGTCTATAGCCCTATGTGAAATGGCCATGGTTTTGTGACTGATAAATGTACATTTTTCAAGATCAAAATGTACATTTGAGCGGCTTTTTCTTGTGACCAGTCCAAGTTTCACCTAGGTCATGACTTTGTCCTCCTGGAAAAAAAAATAGTGTCTTTAGTCTTGTGTGAAATAGGCATAGTTCAGTACCTAATAAACGAATGGATGGATTATCTTGGCAAAGGAGAAGCGCTCACCAGCACAGATTTTAACAAATTTGTGAATAAAATGTGACAGAAATAAACCTTAAGTGCGCACAGATGAAGTCTTAAATCTTTTACTTCATCTCATGGAAAAATGGGAGCAAAAACAAAAGTGTTGCGTTTTTATTTTTGTTGAGTGCTACATTTGAATAACAGCAACGTTTCTGTCCAGAAATCATGACTGGGTTAAAAAGGGAGTGCACATCAGAAGCCAAGTGCCATCTTGTTTCACTTTATTGGAGAGAATACAGACGTCTCTATGGCTGATATCTCCAAAACTCTGCAACTCACACCAAAACAATCCAGACGGTTAAATAGCAGGAAAATTCTGTATTTTCATACCATACCTTTAAAGAGGGCATTAGTTAGAATTCTGCTGGGTTGGTTAAAACTACTTATCTGTACAAAGTCAAATAATTTTGGCTTTAAAACTATATATGACAGAGATATGTACATCTTTGCTTTGAAAGAAGTCTCAGGCAGTTACTGTAGCTGCACCTCTACCGTGTTGGTGTGTTTCTTCGATGTCTCTGTGGCTTTGCATCGAATCAATCATGAAAAACATGTTCGTAAAATGATGTGAGAGATGTAAACATGTACTTCAGAATGATTTTTTTATCTGTATTCCTGTCAGGCCATGCAGTTTTGACATGTTATCTGATTTTCACATATCAGCAGTGAAGCAGGTCAAGTTGTACTTTATCACTGTTTTGTTGTAAAAACTTGTCCAGAAAAGTTAAATACTTCGTAATCTCATCATTTATCTTATTATGTGTGCAAAGTATTTGGTCATTTCCCAAATTCTGCTTAAATGGAGCCATATTTAATATGATGAGTAAGAAGTACGGTCAAATATCTTCAAATATCTTGAGACAGACGGTGTTAGAAATTATGTTTAGGGTAGCTTTTAAGCAGTGTAAGGTCAAAGGTCACACTGTACCCTTAACTCTGTATTTGGAACAGTCTTGGAACCACAAATCTAAGTATAAAGAAATATATTAATCCTCAATCACTGAACCAAGAGTTGAACTTCTTTTTCTAGCCTTGTAGTGTTCGTGTCATCTGTATGCGTTACATGAAACATCTGCTCAGGTATTCATAACCTGAGATCAAGGTTGGATTGCTGTCATTGATCGGCAGAAACACCTAAATTGAATTTGTATCCCTCATCTCACCTCTCTGCAAACCCCTGTGCCATCATAACCGGAGCCCAAACCTGAATCTTAAGCCCCTGAGCGAGAGGCTATACGTCCAGAAAGAAAACAGAGTTTTGATATTCCAACAACAAATTTTGATTCTTGTCCCAAGCAGCAACAAAAAAGTTTGTTTTAATCTGCAAGATATGACAGAGACCCAGACTGAGTTAGGCCCTAAGTGACTGACGAGCAAGAACATCTGACCAGTGGGTGATAAGGTACAGTAGGTCTATTCAATTATTATTTTCAGCACCGGATTTTAAAAAAAACTTAAGTATAAAGGGACCAGAAGTTTATATTTCCTGTGTTTCACCTGTAAAAGTAAGAATTTATATGTGGAAAACAAAGCACCTTTATTTTTTTCTCCACTTTATTAATTTTAAAAATTTAAAAAAATATTATGTACAAAAGTACAGGATAAACAAATGAAACGTCTTTTTCATTTGGCTTGATTTTACTAAAAGAGCCTGAGTGAAAACTTTTTAATGAAATAAATATATCTGTGCTTAACAACAGACATAACAAATAAATGGGCTAATTACCATACTAATATAATATAAACTCTAATAAACAATGCAAACACTCATAAACTCAGAACGTTTGGGGGTTATTTCAATAAAATCCCAATGATATACTTTTTTTTTCATATTTATAAATGATCAAAGGGTCGGATTTAGGTCGTTAAGGGGCCAGATTCAGCCCACAGGCCGCCAACTGAATAGGTCTGGTGTACAATATAATTAAACCTAATAAAGCTTCATGAATCTTTTTAGAAATTAGCATAGATATTTTGAGACAACAAAGGTTATTTCTTCATCTTGAAAACAGATTTTTCAAGCCTATGAGCCATTTTAAGCAGGGTATTTGAAAATGCAGTTGATTGAATATGTTCTCAAAAACCAAAAATCTTAAATGTAGCACAAGAAGTTTTTAACAGGTTATGAAACAATTTCAGTTTAACAATAATGCCTCTATAAGACCGACATAAGAAAACAACACCATCAGGGAGGAGACTGGTTACTTCTAAGTAGTTAGTCCTGATGCCTGCCACCGGGTCGGCATGCAGACTTCAAGAGTCTGCAACTAGAACCATACAGGGTTCTTCGGCTTGTCCCCATAGAAGAATCTTTTAATAAGGTTCTACCTGGAACCCTCTGAGAGGATTCTACCAAGGACCCAGTTATACCTGGAACTATCTGTGATCTACCCAGAATTACAAGGCTCTGATCTAGAACCCTGACAGGGCATTCTACTGAGAGCCCTTTTGAATTCCAAGGGCTTCATGTAGAACCCCAAAAACACTTTGACCAACAACACTCGTGTCCTCTTTCTTTCTTCCAAAAAGGATTCTTTGGATGAAAAGAGTTCTTAATGGAACCCCTAGTCTTACAAGGAACCCTTGATGAACCCTTTCTTCAGAAGCAAATAGGTCTAGTTAAAACCTCAGCTCTTTGGGAAGAACCCTTTCTTCTATTTCACAGGATATGGTGGTAGAAATGGACTGCTTTTGTCTACAGGGGCCTCCAAAATCAACAATATGAAAGTTCCTAGTGGAGGCTTCGACTCATCAAGAAATCACCTGATTGTTGATCATGACGAACAATATCCATCATCTTTCTATATATTTCTAATGTTCAATTCATTTAACAAAACAAAGATCTTGTTATCCCTTTAAAATATGCTGTCTGCTCCTCAATCCTACACAAGCATGTGCTGAAAATGATATGCCCCGTCTTTGACACAGAGATTTTACAAGTACAACATCACCCGTTCTGGTGATGCTCGCTTTACAAGCTGAAGAGGAAGTGCAAAGTGAACTTGAACTCTGAGAAAGTTTAGAGGCGTCCTGGGAGGCAAGGACGAGGGAAGGGCTGCCAAGCGGCGCCTCGGTAAAGGGCGGAGGAGGCAACCTAGACAGGAGTCGAACGCTCCGCAAAATCGCCTCCAGGTCCATCAATCACCCTCCAAATTAAAGGCGAGGTGAGGCTTAGGCTTCACCGGCCGCATTTGACATCAGCCTCACATCAGACGGCGATGAGGACATCACCCAGATCGCAGGGATGCTCCGAAGGTACGCTCATTCCGCCCACGTCGGCGTCTCGGCAGGGCCCGCATTATCCGCGCCAACAAAAGGAGGAGCCGCTTTGTGCAATCAGCGCCGTTCTGTACATATTAAACAGCGCAACATTCTCAACCCAGGTTCATTTTAATTAGAGGGGAATTTGATCACTGCCGTCTCCCACGGGCGCTTTTGATGTTAATAAAACAAGCTGTACCTTCGCAAAGCAGAGCTCTCCTTCCAAAGCAGGGGAGCCGTGGGGGTGAAGGCAGGGGGGGAGGAGGAGGAGGAGGGAGGGGAGGGAGAAGAAGAAGGAAAAGTTGCCTCTTCAAGTCAAAACTACAGGGAGGTGTCAGAGGAGAGGCTGTGATCCTCCGCCGTGTTGGGAGATGGCGGGTGAGAGCGAGCGCAGGCCGCTGAGGTGCTCAGAGGGATTATCAATGTCGACGGAGCGCCTCACCACCTTATACATGCAGACCGTCTCCTAATGAAACGGCTGAGGTGTTCCCTGTTATTGCTCTGACACTTTGGTGTATTCGTTCAATAGATGTTAATAACAAAAGAATTAGAAGATGAGATGAACCTCAACAGCAAAGGATAATGCTTGTCTGGGTGAAGGTTTCCACAGAAGACATGAACAAAAGGTTTGTCCCATTCCATTATTTGCATTTTGGAGGTGAAAAGTCCTTCATGATTTAATGTTTTTAAAATCTAAGAGCTTTAGTGCTATTTAAGTACAACTCCTATTCCAAAAAAGTTGGGATGTTGTGCAATGATTTGCAAAACTTTGACCTAAATTCAATTGAATACAGCACAAAGAAGATATTTAGTGTTCAAACTGATACATCAGCAACAACAGTCAGCATTTGTGAACTGAGGACACTAATTGTTGAAGTTTTGAAAGTGAAATTCTTTCTCTTTCTTACCTGCTATACGACTTCAGGTGCTCAACAGTCCTGTTTGGTCTCTGTTGTTGTATTTTGTGCTTCATAATGCTCCACACATTTTCAATGGGAGACAGGTCTGGACTGCAGGCAGGTCAGTCTAGTACCTGAACTCTTTTACTACGAAGACACACTGTTGGAACACGTCCACAATGTGTCTCGGCTCTGCCTCGCTGAAAATAAGCAGGTACGTCTTTGAAAAAGACGGCAGCAAATGTTGCTCCAAATCCTGTATGTGCCTTTTAGCATTAATGAGGCCTGGGCATGAGAAGTTAGCACAGGTAACAATCTCGATGGTCCTTTTCCTCTTTAGCCCGGAAGATGCGACGTCCATGATTAGTGAAAACAATGTGAAATGTGGACTCGTCAGACCACAGCACACTTTTCCACTTTGCGTCAGTCCATCTCAGATGAGCTCGGGTTCAGAGAAGTCTGCAGTGTTTCTGGATGTTGTTGATATATGTCTTTCTCTTTGCATGGTAGAGACTTAACTTGCATTTGTAGATGCAAAGACAAACTGTGTTTACTGACAACAGTTTTCCAAAGTGTTGCTGAGCCCATGTAGTATCCTTTATACAATGATGTGGGTTTTTAATGCAGTTTTCAATGCAGTGCTGCCTGACGGGTCAAAGGTCACAGACATTCAATGATGGTTTTCAGCCTTGCTCCTTACGTGCAGAGATTTCTCTGAATCTTTTAACGATATTATGGATTGTAGATGATGAAATTACACGTGCGTGATTTTACACACAGTGGTGAACTTCACCACATCCATGTTTGTGAACGACTGAGCCTTTTGAGGATGCCCCTTTCCGGGTCTTTTGTTGCTCCTGTCCCAACTTTTTTGGAACATGTTGCAGGTATAAAATTCTGAATAAAGGTGTAACTACAAAAACCAATAAAGTCAATCAGTTTGAACATTAAATACCTTGTCTTTGATCTGTATTCAATTAAATACAAGTCAAAACTGATTCACAAATCACTGCATTATGTTTTTATTTACCTTTTACACAGTAACCAAGCTTTTTTGGAATTCAGGTTGTAGAAAACATCCTCCTTATTAGCTCTATTTACTCACAGGGTTGCAATCTGAGCTGGAGCGTGTTATTTGAGAGAACTGCCCCTTTAAAGTCACAAAACTAAAGTTATGAGGTTTAAATCGGAAAACATTGACATATGAGATCTAATTTTAAAGTGAACTGGGAGTTAATAGCATCTAGTTGGCAAAATAGGTGTAAAATTTTTAGCTTTAAAGTTTTTAGGATGAAGTGATCACAGTAAATGTCTTATTTGGTGAACTGAGGGGTTTCATCCGTTCAGTTGAGGCTTATATTCTGGAACAAAGCTCTTCACCTCTTTAGCACACACACTGTAAAGGCCCATAGTGTTATAGCATTTGCTTTTATTTTCCCAATAAATGAAGTGAACGGTCATCTGTCCCTGAAGTAAACGCTCCATCTCTCCCGTGCCTGCAGGCGGGTCGTTAAACGGCCAAACGAGCGATGGAATGAGTAAATAATTCAACAAATAGATGAATAAATAAAAGGGGTCGGACTCTGCGGTGGTTAAGCAGGAGGAGCGGGGGTTAGAGGGGGGGTCGTTCAGCTGGGGAGCCACCTATGGCAGAGGGAGGACAGCTTTCTCTCCCTGAACATGTACCGTCTGTACAATTCTGAACCTTGGCACCGGTACAGGCATCTGCTGCCGGCCTCCCTCTGCCAGTCCGCCGTATATACACAAACATCTGCTTCCCCCCGTGCAAAAAAAAAACAAAACGGGGACACGCAGCACTTGACAGGTCTGCATTTCGCCATTCTGCCTGGCCCTGCTCGCTGGTTCTTTACACAAAAACCTTAATGCATCCTGTCAAGCCATTAGGCGGTGATACGATCAGCTCGCAGGCCCCCATTAAGCCATCAGTGTCCACCTGTGATAAAGACGACCATTTGTTTTCTTAAAGCCCTACTTAATGTCCGTTTAACTCAATTTGTCAGGAAATGTACAACAATTTCCTCCCCCCACGGTCCTGAAATCTGGTCGGGGTTCAAAAACATCGAGGAGGAGGCGAAGGGGAAGGAGGGGCTCTTTTTCGAGGATGCATATTCAAATGAGGGGATTAAATTGCCTCTCATATTGACGTATCGTGTTGCGTGAGCCCTGAGAGGTGGCCTGTGTTTTCCCTCTAAAAGCTGATTTTTTGGACAGCAGGGGCAGGAGCTGGAGGTTGTTTTTGCCTCCATTAGCCTCGGTCCACGGCCCCTGCTCCCTCTCCTGATGCGTCCGTGACAGCACTCTAAATCTGTGCGCGCCACGCCGCCGCCCCCACCGCCGCCGCAAAAGCATAATAACACCTTTTAAAACAACATTGTCCCCCGATGGATGCTCGCAAACACACGTGTCGAATGATCACCCCAACCCGCCCCCCTTCCTCATCCACATCCCCGGTGAGGACACCTAACAGCCACTGAAACATCTGTTTATGTTTTGTCTACAGATACATCATTTGGATTTTGGAGAGGCGGCGGTGGCGGTGGTGGTGGTGGTGAGGCGGGCAGCAATGTGTTGTAATCCCAAGCGTTTGGGTAGTAAATCAGCGATTAACTCCAAAAAACAAAACAAAACAAAAAAAAAGGACATCTCCCATGCCATAAGTGCCTCAGATTGGCACCGGTGCCCCTTTTTGGTGTATACGACTGCCCCGGCTGCCCCTTCTCCTTCCCTTGTGGAGGGACGGCGGCTCGGCCAAGCGGGCAGGAAGTGGAGGGGCCCCTGGTAGTGGCGGCGGCGGCGGCACTGTCGACATCTGTCGTGGTTGGAGAGCTCAGTGCACAGGAAATGGGGTGTCACGGCGCTTGCTTGTTGGCCATTATCCTGGCATCCTAATGAAGTGTGGGCAGTTCGCAAAAGGGGGTCTCTGGATGGCATGTTGAATGCACGGATGGGCAGAGGCAACACACACCATCCCTTCGCCCTCGCTCTCCCCTTCAAATCCTCCCCCTCTTGCCTGTATCCCATCTGCCCGAGCCCCCGAACTGCACCCAATGGGACGGAGGCTGGTCGCGGGCGCATGCGCCGTACGCCGGGCATTTTCCTGCGACAGGCTGAGCGCGAGGCCATTAGGCATCTCGGCACGGCCGGCGTGTGATTGGAAACACACAGTGAACAAGTGTCCTCTCGGCATGGATGCTGCCTCACGCTAGGAGAGCCGGGCTGCAGCGGCGCGGCGCCATCAATATACCTGGCCCTAATGGTCTTTGCACCACAGATCGAGTGGTGTTTGTCGGATTCCTGAAGGGCTTTAGGTGGCTGTTTATTGACACAACAAACAGAAAAGACTCCCCTGACTGGATGTATTTCCACAACACTTCAGCACAAGACGCCCCTGAGTGCACATAATCATACATCAAACTGGCAATTTACAGAAATCTATAGAAAGATGATGGTGTTAAATATTTGAAGAGGTAAAAACAGTGAATATACATTTGTAGGAAGAGGAAAACTTTGGTTCTGTCATTCAGCAGGTCTAAATCCCAGAAAAATCAGTCAAAAGTTGCTGCTAAAAAGGGTCATGTAGGGGTCAAACTATCTATTCTCTCTATCCTGTGTGAAAAAAGTAGTATACTGTAGTGTGTCAGACATATAATTTAAGAAAACTCCTTAACTCAACTCCTCTATACTGAAAATAAAAGTACTAATTCTGCAACCTGGTACAGCAACTGATGTGAATGTTCCATGACTGTCCCTTTGATATTATAGCCCTGTTTTAAACTGACATTTTTTAGCCCTGGTTTAATCAATTTTCAAGATATAACCCCACAAAGTCAGGAGGAGGACCATGCTAAAGTCGGATTTATCACACTTTGTGCCTGGATTTTGCAAGGGTAAAATCTGTTTGTTTTTGCCTGGGGCTAAATGCATTGTGAAAAGTCGCATTTTGGTTAACCCACAAGAGGTATACTTTGTTTTAAGTGTGCTATAAAGTGTACTTTGCAAAGCACACTAAATTGCAAATACTTATAGTGGTACGTTTACTTTTGAAAAGTATAATTATTTTCTATTTTCTTGTAATGCACTCTTACTTTGCTTTATCAAAGTGCACTTAATTGAAAGTGTATTTAAAGCGATATTCAACTCTTAGATAATCATCCATTCAGTATGTACTCACCACTATGCCGATGTGATGATGGGTGAAGGTCTTCAGTTCACAAAACAATCCTGGAGTTTTCGGAGAAACAGGGTAGCAGCCTCATCCAGTACATGGCGTTGATCTTGCGAGACTTCGTATATATCTTAATGGACGCACATGCCGAAGTCTTGCGAGATCGATGCCATGTTTACATCTTACTGGCTACATGCTACAGTTGACATTTCTGCTAAAAACATGGCGTAAATGGCGTCTTTTGCGGTTAATTTTTAATGTCGCGGCTCGCGGACACTTGGATTACACCACACAAGCAGGATGGAGACATTTTGTGTTTGTTTTGTGTTCTTTTTTTAATGTTTTATCCGTGGTCACCATTCACTGCCATTGTACTGGATGAGGCTGCTACCCTGTTTCTCCTAAAACTCCAGGATTGTTTTGTGAACTGAAGACCTTCACCCATCATCACATCGGCATAGTGGTGAGTACATACTG
>JAJHUR010094647.1:0-10114 GCA_027495735.1 Lutjanus campechanus | reverse complement strand
TATCACTCATGTCCCCAATTAGACACTCCCTTTACCTCTCTGGTAATCTGTAACAATGATTGGCTTGAAGCCACATGATCACAGGCCCAACCCACCTTCTAATGTGTCCTATTGGCTGATTTGTTGTATGTATGGATGTGATTGGTTGTCTTTCACATTTTTTTAATTTTTTTTTACTTTTTTGAATTCCTTTGTCTCCCTCATACCCTTTGCAAATGCCTCAGGATCCCCCAGTCAGAGCAGGTTAATGTAGCTGGGGAAAGGGATGCCTGGGATCCCCCTTCTGGAACTGTTACCTCCACAACTCGACTTCAGATAAGGGGTTAAAGATGGATGGTTGGCTCCATGATACATGTAACTGTGTGGGAGGTACTGAAACAGAGGAATAAGAATAATGAAAAGAAACCCGGAATGATTCATATAGATTATTACAACTCTTAATATCAAACACAAACTTAAGTATAACTCAAACAGGACTCCCTCTGCACAGCCAGTCTCAAAAATCAGGTGCTGGTCGGCCGCAGGAACATGTGGTCATGTGACCCATGTGTATTTAGCACACCTGTGAGTGCTTATGTGTTTCTGCTGAGCGAACCTGAAGAAGCCACGGGCGAAACGCGTTGTTCGCTCCTAATAAAATCACAGCAACTCAGTTCAGTGTGCGGAGGTTTATTCTGATCCTATTATTTAAGTATAACTCAGTCAAACAATAGTAAAAGAATAAATGGCAATTATCTACTGTTTAATACAAGTTAAGTACAGAAAACTCTAGAAAATTCTGCTATCATTGTGTGTTGTTTGCGGCCCCCTACTGTTTTTTTTTGCATATGGCAGCTACACACTACAAACATGTCACATGCTACCTGCGGCTTATTCCAGCAAAGTCTTTTTTATTTGGTCCATTTTGCTGCATTTTTTGCTGCAAAGTCCCACCTGTAATAGTCACGGTTCGCTACTGGTTAAAAGATGCTGCTGTTGGACCTGTATAGGCAATATACAGTCACATCTTAAATTAGTTAATCTCAGCAAAACACTAGCTAGATGTCGACAATAATCTACATCAGTAGCTAATAGGGTAGTGTTTCGCTGTGTAGCAAAATGCAAAACATGTCCGTGTTACCAAAATGCAAGCTAACTATCCTGCTAATCAATGAATTATGATGTGATATTTATGTTGCTTTTACATGTCCCCCAGAAACACATTTTAGCCATCTTCGAAATGAGTTTTTCTTAGTATAGGAAACAGGAAGTGAGAAAGTTTGCTCGACTGTCAGTGGATCACAGGGCATGAGGGAGTGCGACTCAAGAAGAGTCAGTTATGAAATATTGGCAAATGCGACATAAAGGAACTAGTTTACTTCGATAGTTCAACAGCTCGTGAAATGGTCAGTCAGCATCTGAAAACGTCTCCTCCTCCCATGACATCAGAGTTGAAGAAGCTGTGTTTTTTTCTTTTTTTTCTTTTCAGAAACCAACAATCTGATATTCACACTCGCTTCACACAGTGACTGACAAGTTGTGTGTGGAGGTCAGAAAGTAAGGAGGATCTGAAGTGATCTCTCAAACTCAACTGTTTTTTGTTTTTTGTTTATCTTTTTATGAAACTTAACTAGGTCCAAAATAAATTAGCATTACTATTAGTATTACTATGTTTGTCTCTCTTTGTGTGCAACACTATGAATACCTTCCAAGAAAGACAACATTGTGAGGCCAATATTTAAATGACTATCGCATCTCATCCTTCTCTATAGCTCCTTTTACACAGCCTGTTCAAGGCGGGACTGTTGCACCATTATTCTGCCTCGCCGATCTGTATGCGATGTACAAACATGGAGTATGGAATACTTGGAATATTTTTCCTTTGACCCAAGATAGTGGAGATAGTGAGAGAGCTGAATAAATGACTGTGTTAAAAGGGTTAGACGGGGCAGGACGGGACATCACTCTAGACACCAACGCTGTCGTGTTACATGTCATGTTTCTTTTGCTTCTGGAACTCCAGCATTAATCAAACACTGGGGCAACATTATGACTGTACTGTTTGATTCAGTGGAAGAAAGCAAAGCTGTAGTGACAAGCCTTCTTAACAGCAGTATTGTGGGACATCTGTTTAAAATGACTGGCTGGTTTTTCACCTCACCTTTCAGTGTGCTTGTTTGGATCAACTAGGCTTAATAATTTAGGTTTTAAACGTGGTTGTACGATATGCTGTACAAACTAGTTCTTTTACCTCAACCTTAAAGTGATCGTTCACCCAAAAATCAAAATTCAGTCGTTATCTACTCACCCTCATGCCGATTGAGGGTCGGTTAGTTCACAAAACACGGCTGGAGTTTAAAAGGAAAACAGTGTTTCAGAATCTCTCAAACAGTGTCAGTGAATGGTGACCAGTTTTCAAACGTAAAAAATAACTGGAAAAAAAAATCAAAAAATGAGTCCATACTTTTTGTCTGATGTAATCCAAGTCTCCCAAAGTCCTGATATACTGTTCGTTTACACACCATCACACCACGCACACCCAGTTCAGTGTGAATGTGAACGTGGCTCCAAGCTGAGGATCCACTGTGAAGATTCAGGCTAAAAACATGGTGGAAGTAACTTTTTTTTTTTTTTAAAGATAGCTCGGCATGTCGGGGCTTCAGGAGATCTGGATTACACCAGACAAACAGTATGGAGGTGTTTTCTGTTTTTATTCTGTTGTTTTTTTTAATGTTTGAAAACTGGGCACCATTCACATTCCTTGTTTGGGTGATTTTGCAACGCTGTTTTCCTGTGAAACTCTAGCAGTGTTTTGTGGACTAAAAAAAAACTAAACCCGACCTTCAGTCGACATGAAGGTGAGTAGATAATGACTGAATTTTCATTTTTGGGTGAACTATCCCTTTAATAGCAGCATGAATAGACGTGGACGTGGATGAGCAGGGGAGAAATATAGAGTGAAATAAAGTTAAATGATTAGGATTTATGTAGGGAAAATCAACAAACAGGAGTTTGCTGATGCTATCATTCTGACCTTTATTTCACTAAAATTCAACTTGAATCCTTTTTTAAACAGTTACATCCCTAATATTGATAATAATTGTGAGGTGGGAGGCTGAACTTGTGGTTTCTGAAGGAGGGCATGCCAAAAAAAAAGTTTCAGAGAGAGTTTGTGTAGTAGTAAAACACTCTTTTACTTGGAAAAAAAATATTTTCCCATCTTTTTCCTAACAGCGCTTTAATCCTCATGTCTGCTTTGACCAGTTCCTAATTTTAATTGTCGGTCTTTCTTCCACATCTGCTGAGGTCAGGGGAAACTTTAATGCAACCAAAGATAACCAGTCTTGCCACATCACAGTGAGGCAGCAGTCAAAGCAGGCCCTGATGGGCGTAATCAGAAATTGATGATGCTGCTGATGATGTCATGTTTTAACCGAGACACTCCTCATGACTCACACTCGCTCCGAAGTGAAAAGACAAGGAGTAGGTTGACAAATGGGGTATGTCCATGTTTGCTGTTGATATAGCAACAACACACTCTGCTATGAATATATCCTCAACCATTCGTCAGGTTGGCTTCTTACAGACACCAGGGATAAAAATAATGTGCCGTCAGGAGGGGGGGGCGTCTCCCACCTTTCAAGGCTAGCATTTCAGCATTTGAAGCCTTTTCGATTTATCTCCACAACACTTATCCCTCTGTTTGAGAAGGTCAGGTAGTGGGGAGTCATTAAAACACTACTTAGCAGTTAACTGTTCCTCTCTTGTAAAAGAAAATGTCAAGTGAGGATTTCAGAAGCTGTGAGGAGACTTTTCTTTTTGTTTTGTTTTTTCAGTTTCTGGTGGTTCAACGGTGCCAAACGTTGATGAAAGTGATGGCAGATCTGTGATTCATGGCTGCAACAGTGAAGCAGCAATATGTTTAAAATATCAACTGAAATAAGACTTGGCAGGTACAGCGAATATCACATGCTAATTCTGTTGCTCATGTACTCCATATGTTTATTTTTAAATATGCTGGGACAGAGTAGGAGGGGTGTTTCTGTTATTTGGTCTACCTTCATGGACAGGAATGAGGTTGGACAAGACGGGGCTCAGGAATAAGGATTGACTGGGGAAAGCAAAATGCCATGTCGGGCTAACAGATCTGGCTATTCGCTAACCTGACCGGGGAAGTTTTTTGATAATCAATTTATTGTTAAAGTAACCTTTCAAGGAAAATGGCAGAAAATGCTGTTTTCATCCTCTCAAATGTGAAGATTTTCCCACCTTTCTTTGTCTATTATCATAGTAAATTGAATATCTTTGGGTTTCAGAAAGACGAAACAAGACATCACCTTGAACTCTGCAAAATAATAGAAACTCCAGCATAATGCAGCGTGAATGTTACTCAAAAACTGAACATTATAACCTTCATATAGGTACTGTAAAAAAATCATACAGGAATTTAGTGGAATCTGATCTGTTCTCATTAACTTGATATAAATATACAAGTTTTATTTATTCAAATAAGCTTTGCTCAAGTTTCAACATGAGTTCTTCTAACATAAGTCTTTTGACTTGAAATAATTAAATTGAATGAATGTACTGTACAGAGTTCAATCAACTCATAAATTAAGTTTCGAAAGAAAGAATTCTAACTCTGTCCAACTCTGAACGTTATCAGAGTTTAAATATTAGGAGTTTGTGTCACGTGTACCTGATTATAGTGTAATTAACATGATTGATTGAGCCAATTCAAATACTTTCAGTAACTGCTGCTTAGAATTTTCATTCACTCGTCTCAATCCAGTGAAAACCCATTACTTCAAGTTCATATTAATCAGAAACTGTGAGTTTAATCAACTGAGAAGACAGAAAAATCTACTGGCACTCAACATTTTGAGTTAGAAGAGCTTCTAAACAATTTTTAGTTTTTCTCTACTTGTTACAGTTCATTCATTTGAGTGCAATGAAAACTTTCTGTATGTCTCTAACACACGTTAAGTCATGGTAGCTTGTTTTCGCGATAACGAAAACACTGAAACGTTTTGACGGTTAAATATGATAAGAATAATAAATTTATATGAGGAAGTTTCACATATTGTCTTAGTGTGCATGCTGGAGCAAAGTAGCTCCAACAGGAACTGACTTTTCAAACTGAGAAAGTGTCATTTTAAAGAATCAGAATGATCATTTATCATCAGTGGGACTGAATAGTCGTTAGTTCAACTTAATATCTTAAGCTTATTATGTTTTCTTAAGTAAAACAGAATTAATATGACGTTTATTTGACGAGAAAAGTTTTGTTTTTAATCGTTAAAGAATTACGTCAACTTCTCTTTTCAAATTCAGGCAACTGAACACCCTGGAAACATGTGTAGTGCTTGGAACAACTTTGTTTGTAGACCAACACGTTTCAGCTCTGACCTTCATCAAGGTCGTCACAAAACGCATGAAAATCACTGCAAGTGTTGCTGCAGTTTCCCTTAAAAAAAAAAAAATCCTTTTCCTTTTCTCTGTGTGCCTTGTAAGTAGTTGTAGTTGTGCCAGAAACCCTCGACTTAACATCTGAAGGCAGCTTGCACGTTATCTTTTTAAAGTTAAAACAAATAATTAATTTTTACAGTGATGGAGTTATTAACAGGACCATTGTATTAGACAGCGAGGTGTACTTAATAAACTGCCAACTGAGTGCAGACTCATAATTGCTTTTTCTGTTAAACTGCTGTTAACCTTGACATTTCAGGTTAATAATTAATACGATTTTAATTAAGAATTTTCACTCATTTATTTAAAAAGGCAGCTGCATTAATGTTAATGTCAGCCAGGTGCCATGTGGAGGGTAACAGGACCGACAGTTACGGGCCTGATTTTTTTTTTTTTTTTAAAGCTAATATTGGCCCTTATTCCCCATCTAGTCTCCATGTAATACTTTTGCTTGAAGGCATCGGGCAGGCCTGTATTAAAAGATTACATGCTATAATTAAATTGAACTTAAAGCACAAAAAGAACTGGGCTTGGGGAAAGTGACAGGTTGTAATTAGAAACGGTTCAGTGACAACCTACAGCGGCTAAAGTCAAACTTCAGCCAACTTCAACACAACGGAACAGAGGTGACACGATGGTGACAATTAAATAACGTAAAAACATACTGAAGTTGAACATTAATTATATCAAACAGAAGAACCTTAATGTTATATTTCATTTGTTGATGTGTAGATGTGTATGTATATGTATAATCAATCTAACCTGCCTTATTTTCTCTTTTTAATTTACTATTATCATTACTATTTCTTTCTTTCCTCTTCACTACTATTTTTCAGTATGAAATATCTAAATATAGTTAGAATGCTTTAAGTATGAAAATTACGTAAGCAAAAGTAAATGATGTGCATAAATTCTTGCACTCTTACAATAATGTTAAAAAAACAACAATCAGCATCAAACCAAAACTGCTTCGTTAAAAAATGAGTTTAATCAATAAAATACTGTAAAAATTTTGCTTCATTAATGGAAACATGCTACAGTATGGAGCTACAGACGTGTTAATTTAACTAAAGATTTTAAGTGAAATCTGACATCCCTGCAAGCGTATGTACAACCCAGGAACTACTGAAGCATTCAACTAGATCAGTCGTTCTCAAACTGGGGGGGGGTAAACAATTCACAAGGAAACAGGAAGTGACAGGAAAAATAGAGTGAAACAAAACTGAATGAATATGACTTCTGTAATGGAAATAAACAAACAAGTTGGCTGATTTTTATCATGCTGACCTTTATTTTGCTAAAATTCAACTTGAATCCTTATTTATTGATTTCTTCCCTAAATATTGTTGATGATTAGACTACATTATTGTGCCAGGGAGGAAGGGCAGGGTGACTTTTTTTCTGCTTCTGAAGGGGGGAATGCCAGAAAAAGAGATTATCTAGTTCAGTGGCTCCCGACCTTTATCATCTGTTCCTGGAAGAGAAGTACAGGAAAAGAAAACTGTAGCTCGAACTTAAACGTAACACAACTGAAGAATTAGACGAACTTGAATTCTTGAAAAATCAAACAGAGGGAACCTCAATGTCATGAAGTTGCTCTTTGTTGCAGGGTTTTGTTGGCCTCGCACCTTCATCACAGTCATCAAGTGAAACCTTCAGTGCTTCAATGATCCAGAGGCCTTGGATGACAGGAAGGTTTGCAGCTCGTTGCTGCCACCTTGTGGTACTTTAGAGGAACGTCATCATCACGCAGCTGCTGAAGCGCACGCCTCGTTGTTAGTCCCTCCACATTGTAACCGATTTCAAATGGTGCTAGACATGATGGAAACTCTGAACACCAGAGGAAAACGGTCAGCCTTGGTGAGAGGGGGGTCAGATGCTCCTCCGGACGCTGGACACATCAAGAGCTTCTTTTCTTCTGATCACTGGAGCGTAAACTGGATATAAAACTGATCCAGAGAATCAACGGACACATAGCTGACATTGTTAGAAGATATCATTATATACTCGTGGACAGGCCAAATCATTTTTTTCTGGATGTGAGTGGTGATGCAGAATGAAAATCTGTGGAATTTACCTGAATATATATATTTTTTTTCATCTTATAATGTGATGGACAATATTCATTAAAGATAAGAAAGATTGTTTTTGAGTAAATATAAGCACAAAATACATTAAAACAACCTCAACCAAACCAAAAAGAAATATTTAGCAGATTTTAGTTTAATCTTTGAATCTGAGAATTCATTTCATCACCAACAGTTCAAAAGTGCGAACATTTGTTGGAAAAGACAACCAGCGTACGTGTAGGACACATGGCTACTAAAACGCAAGGTTCATTGTGGAGCAGAGAGCAAAAATTAATTTGCAAATCAGTTTACTACAGCTGCAATGATTCTATGTTTGATTTCAGCTTCTTAAATATGAATGTTCTCTGATTTCTTTGCTCCTCTGTGACAGTAAACTGAATATCTTTGCGTTGGTTTGCAAAACATTTTTCAAGAATTTCTGATATTCCCAACAATTACTACTTCAACATCTACTCAAACAAATATACATAAATAATTGGTAAAGTGCTTCTTACAAGCCTCATCTCTATTCATTTAAAATCTGTTGAGGTAAAGTGCTTCTGCGTAGACTCCATGTTGGCCTGCTCATGATCGAATGTATCATACATCTGGAATAGTATGTGAAAAAAAAAAGAATGCAAACAATGCTGCCAAACTGCAATCCTGAACCTGTCTGGCAACTTCACGAACGAGATCGTCACCGTCATGTCACTCCTGAAGTCTGTTCCCGCTCAAGAACACCGATTTCAAATGGTGCTAGATGGGATTTTATACTCTAAGACACCATCTGAAACCAGTTCCCTGGGGAGGATGCCTTTAGAAAAAGCCAAGTCCTCTTCTGCAATTAAAAAAAAAAACATTAACCAAAAAATTAACCAACATGTTGCATGTATTTTATCAACTCAATCAACTGTTATCAGCTGTTACTGGGTAAATTTGATTTGTGTGAGAGAAGATAATGAAATTTATGCTAATTTAATTTGCCATCAGACAGATGTTCTTTTCCCGTGTCTTGCTGCTGCCTGATATTCTCACTGCTTTGCTTTGTAATGACGTGTTTTACAGGATACTCTTCTTATCGATCCATCATCTGCACGAAGAATACTTCAAGATAAAGAAACGTGCATATGAGACAAGGTATGTTAATGGCATGTTACCTTGGACAAATGGTCAAAGACTGAAAACAACGCTACAGAGGCGATTTATTGAACTACCAATTTGTTTCCCTCTGGCTACTTTTGCAGAGAGAAACAAATTCAGTCCTTTGCATGCACAGATCTGTTCTTTTCATTTGATAGTGCTAACTCTGATCTTATCTGATAAACAAAAAACCCATTTTTTTTCCTCTGAAAACCTCTTCAGTTTGTTTGAAATGATGCCTTCAAGTTTAGGCGTGGTGTTGAAATTGCGTAAAAGAACGTTTGATAACCATCAGCTCAACTTTTGGTTATTTAATGGGAAACAGAATACCCTCCCGTTTTATCACACACGCTGTGAAGGGAAGCATTAAACTATAATAAACTACATTTTACTGATGACTAAAACTACTTTGTGGTACAAACAGAATAGTCTATTGATATGTTTGAGATATTTCCATTTGAGCGGACACTATTATTCTTTAAACCTAGAGTTATAGCTCTTTCCAAACACGGAGACAGCCAGACAAGGAACCAGGAGACATATTACAGAAACTTCCTATCAGATAAGAATTTTCAGCAATTTAGTATCACAGAAGCAAATCCTAAGTGATGACAGGAAAGCTGTATTACACAAGCATCCTAACTCATAACTGCAGCCCTTCTAATATTCAGACTCCAGTTTTTTAATTGCCCTCTCCCCATTTCCTCATGGGATCTAAATTCTAAACCCTACATGACTCTAAAAGTCTTCTGTATCCAGCTGAACAACAGGACAGCTACACCAAAAAACTTCCTAATTTCCAATTCTTCCAATTTCTTAAGAAATGTTTTAAAAGAACAGGTAAAATCTGACACCTCAATTTTCTTTAGGGGCAAAAAATAAATGATTGACAGCAAACTGATGGATATCAATTTATGCCAGAAATCTGTGCAAGTTCAGGCTAGAGGGACGAATTATTCTGTATCCTTTCCTGAGAATTAAAAGTAATATTAAAAGTATATACCCTAAAATGCTGTTGCACTGTACTTCTTATTTTGTTATTTTAATTTTTTAGAAGTTACCAGAGTAGCAGTAAAGAAAGTCTCTGAAACTCAAATATTTTTGAGGTATCAAGGTTGGCAAGTATATCTTAATTTCCTAAAATGTTAAACAAACGCTCTTAACTTTGTGATAATTGTAAAGTTGCCCTAATGTTCACTTTTCCATTTGTAGCAGAGGCTAACATACTAACTAGTGTTCGGCAACGCAGTTTTGGCTAACTATGGCTAATGCTAGTGTTCGCTAACAAAAGCTAACGGTAGTGTTAGTTAAATGTAGCTAACGGTACTCTTCACTAACATCAGCCGGCAGTAGCTTTAGCTAACAGTAGTGTTAGCTAACAGTAGTGTTAGCTTACAGTAGTGTTATCTAACTTGTTTTAATCTGTATGGCTGCTCTTTTATTGCTTTTACACAATG
>JAJHUR010094646.1:0-17374 GCA_027495735.1 Lutjanus campechanus | reverse complement strand
CAGAACATACACACACACACACACACACACACACACACACACACACACACACACACACACACACACACGATCCTCTTCCTTCCCTTCCAGAAACACTTGCAGTGGGACAGCATTGCAAAGTCCAAGCTTTCTCTTTGTGCTGTTTGAAGCAGGAAAACAGATCCCACACTGCGCTGATTATTTAAACAGAGGAAGAGATCTGCAGCCACCTCCTTCACAGGTTCACAGTTGTTATACTTTCCTCTGCCTCTGCCTCTAGGTGGCACTGTTAAACAGCAAACAGAGACGTCAAACATAAAGACACTGACAAGCATCAAGTGAGGCAACATGTCTGGGTTAGTTTACTGCAGTGTTTGGACCTCTACTTGACTTTTTATTAATCTTTAGACATGTGATGAACAGAAGCACAGGAGAAGCTGTGAGCTGTGCCAGCTGACATCCACTCTGATAGAAGTTAGCTGCATTAAACCTCAAATATTATAAGTTTACACAAAATAGTTTACCTTATATTTTAGGTTTATGTGACTCTTAACATAATATCCTCATAGTACAGCACACATATACAACCCCAATTCCCAAAAAGTCATGATGCTGAGCAAAAATAAAACGAAAATAAAATCAGAATGCAATTATTTGCAAATCCTTTGCTGAACTGAATACAGTACAAAGACACGATATTCAATGGATTTTTGTAAATATACACTCATTCTGAATTTGATGTCTGCATCACGTTCCAAAAAAGGATGGGAGCAACACTCGACCATGCAAAGAGAAAGACACATATCAACAACATCCAGAAACACTGCAGACTTCTCTGGGCCCGAGTTCATCTGAGATGGACTGATGCAAAGTGGAAAAGTGTGTCACTAATCATGGACGTCGTGTCCTCCGGGCTAAAGAGGAAAAGGACCATCCAGATTGTTACCAGCACAAAATTCATGGTTAACGGTCACACCTGTGAAGGCCCCATTAATAGTACACGCAAGTTTTGGAGCAACGTGCTGCCATCCAGACGACGTCTTTTTCAGAGACGCCTCTGCTCATTTCAGCGAGATAATGCCAGGACACATTGTGCACTTGTTTCAACAGTGTGGCTTCATAGTAAAAGAGGTCAGGTACCAGACTGACCTGCCTGCAGTCCAGACCTGTCTCCCATTGAACATGTGTGGTGCATTATGAAGCACAAAATACGACAACAGAGACCAAACAGGAGTGTTGAGCTCCTGAAGTCGTATATCAAGCAAGAATGAGAAAAGAATTTTATTTTCAAAACTTCCACAATTACTGTCCTCGGGTTCCCAAATGCTAGCTGAGTGTAGTTAAAAGAAAAGCTTATGTATCACAGTGGTTAACACGCTCCTGTCACAACTTTATTTGGAACATGTTGGAGGCATCGAAGTCAAAATAAGTGTACATTTACAAAAAAACAATTCAACAGGTTCAACAGTTCAAACAGTTCAAAAAGTTCACCAGTTCATCAGTTTGAACATCAAATGCAAACGACTGCATTCTGTTTTAATTTACATTTTACGCAGCATCCCAACTTTTTTGGAAGCTGCATGAAGCTAAAAAGAAAAGCATATTTTCCCTCATTTAGATTTGCACAGCAGATGTTTCCCAAATGATGAAAGCTAAATATCAAAGGTCTTTTCTTAGTCTGACTCTTTCTTACTCACTCTTTGTGACTGTGTGTGTGTGTGGATGTGTGTAGGCGTGTGTGGGTAGTGGTTCACACAAATGAGCATACAACTGTGAACTTTTTTTTATTTTATTTATTTTAGCACCAGTTTCAACCAAAGACAGCTTCCTCTGGTAACAGTGGGCTGAGACTCTGTCCCTTTTTATTTCTCATCTTTCCCTTTATCTCTGTCTTGTTTCTTCTTCCCTTCTCTCACACTCAATGTATGTGATGATCTTAAATGTCACAAATCATAAACTTATTTCAGCCATGCACACCTCATCATAAAGACACACTACTCTGCATAAACACGGCTACACACCCTCAGCAGAAGATGGATAATCCTCTGGAGTAATCAAGCATGGATGTGTACACAGGAGCCAGCCAGAGTTGAGCCCCGCCCGGCTGTCCTCTGAGGAGACGGTGCCCTTTAGCCCACATAAGAAGCGCACGGTATTCCTGCATGTGTCGGGGTGTCATCATTTCTCATGCTGCTGTGTCGCAGTCATGAAGCTGCTGAGCTGTTGGCGGCAGACATTCAGGGTCAGAGCAGATCAACAAATCATGCGAGTTACCCGCTGATGGCGCGGAACAATACACGGCTTTCCATCTGAAGTCAGTTTATTCCAAATGAGAGAAAACATTAAAGACACAGCACAGCGCCGAATGAGAGTTAACCTTCTGTCTATTGATGGACATTAGGGAATGATTCTGTTATCCCCTGCAAACACAACATGGATTTTGTGTAGCATGATGCAAAAACTCACAAGAGCAGTCAGGGATGGTGCGCCCTTTTGTTTCCCATTTAAGCATCTGCCCTTTTAGAGAGCATTTTTCTGCCTATCTTTTGCCTGATCGCTCTCTTCGCTCTCTCTTTCTCTGTCAAACTGAAACACACTCATACAAAAAACATGCACACACACACACACACACACACACACACACAAGGAAGCACAAACCTGGAACATTTGTCAGACCCGCTGTCACACAGTAGTCCAACAGTAGTTGTTGCACTCAAGATGTTTGGACAGTAGCCCCATTTGCGATCTCAGCAACCCATATGTTTCTCTGTGATTACATTCCCTACACAGACTTTGGGGGAAATCCAATATTTTCACAGAGGATGCCACTTCCTCGCTGGAATATACGTTAACTCCGCTGCGCAGGCCAGGGCAGTGGAGTCTGTGGAAACACAACGTTATTCTGTATCTTCACAAGGAGACAGAAGACATCTGTGGGATCACAAAAACACATATGAAGATATAATCTACTTTTTATTGGCTGCTTTTGATACTGCAGTAGTTTTTTTCAATACCACATGTTTGAAATGATACACTATCTGTTTATTAGAACATTGAAAGTACCAAAACTAGTTTTCTTTTTTAAAGAATTGCCCTGCCTGAAATCTGGCTTGCAGCATAGCAAAATCAGACAGTGTTCACTGAAAAATGATCCTGCTTTGTGTGTCTAGGACGCACAGGAGGCGCGATATTTGTCAAAGGCAACATGTGTGTCGATGAATGAATGTAGTGAGGCAGAGATGTCCCGTCCTACAAATCAGATTCTACAGACTTTTTAAAAAAAATCTTCATTTGGTACAGATTCCTGCAGAAAAAAAATCACACTATAGTCATTTAACATGTTTCTTGATCAAAATAAGAATAGCCCGTTCAGCCCTACTCTAGGAATTGTTTTTTGCAGTCATATCAGAAGATGTGTCGAGTTGGAGAAAACTCAAATTTTCAAGGCAACAAACTGCAACAGATTTTTGAGTTTTGAGCCCAATTCAGATTCTTAAGTTTTACTGACTACTGATCTTTTGTTGAGATCGTTTACTTTTTTAAAGTTTTTCAAAACTTAAAGAGTTTGAGTTTGAGTTGGGCTCAAAACTCAAAAAATGTATGGCAGTGCAGTGGTCTAAACTATTTATTTTTACAGTGCATTAACCAGAAAACTCAGCGGTGACCTCATGCTGCACTGCTGGCTGTAACTAAAAAGTCCGACCAGTAAATTCTTATCAACATTTTCACAACAGTCCCGCCTGTCTGGCTGTTCAAACTAAAAGCCCATTGGTTTACACTTAAGATGTCTGACGCTCTGCGCCATTTCAAAAGGAAAAGAAATCAAATTACAGCCTGATGGAATGCAGAGGAAGCAAAACACACTCACACAGTCACCCAGATACAAGAACGCACAGACACACACTCTGTCCCCATTAGCCATAAACTCTGATTTAACCCTGATAAAGCACCTGAGGAGACAATAAGACCACTGAACACACACACTCGGCTATGAATTCCTGGCAGCACACACTCATCATACTGGCACTTGATAATGTGATAGCATAGCCTCGTACCACACACACACACACACACACACACACAGAAGGTAGCTACACACAAACACACACATTAGTATAGTTTAGCGAGCCTCCATGCATACAGACTACCTGTTTAAACCAATCATTACACTGCCGCTGGCTCATATGTAACACTGAGCAGAGGAGGGGAAGGGAGGTAGATGGATGGATGGAGGCAGCGTGAGAGGGTGGGGTCAGGGGAGGGGGGGAAAGAGGGGAAGATGGATTGACCATAAGCAGAGAGGAACAAATTGTTGTGTTATGGCTAAATCAAAAAAGAGCTTGTGATACGTTATTATGGTAAAAGGATCCGAAGACAGAAAGATAAGACGAATAAGGAGACAATAGGTGGAGGATGGAGGACAAACAATTTAAGGATGAGACCATATTTTTTGGTTTTCTTGACACCATCAAAGTAGAGAAGAGGATGAATGTATAAATTGTGAGAGCGGGATCTAAGGGAGGACAAGTGCAGGCACAAATATTTTTGATTTAAGGGAGGAGAATTGATCAATGGGAAGAATATGTAACACGGAGGCAGGGATGACAGGGTGTGGCACTGCGGACACCCAGGAGAAAGAGAGATGTAAGGATGAGATAAAGAGCGATGAAAAAGTGTAAGAGTGGGAGGGATCAAACCGGCTGGATGGATGGCTGGTGTGTGGAATAATATGTCGTAGGGGAAGAAGGGGAGAAGGTAAGTACACAGTAGGAATGAAACAGCGTCGGTTGCGGGGTGATGAATGATGAACGCTGTAGGCGGGAGGATGGTAAAGAAAACTAGATGAGGGAAAGGAGGGATGAGGGAAGGTAAAGAATGAGGAAAGGAATACTGATGCAGGGTTACTCTCATACTTATTATTGAATACCGCTCCATTTTTCTTTCTGTTTTCAAACTTTCTGTGCTACACCCAAAACTGAAGACATGATGTTAATATTTGCAGTAAGGTGGAAGCCTGCAAGTGTAGACCAAAAAAAAAAACCCAATTATATGTTTTGTTAATCTTAAGACAGTTGTATTGGAAATTGGAGAATATATTTAAGGGCCCATCTTCACCCCACACAGTGCGGCGCACAGTGCAGCAACTGACATGACTAGTTTAGGATTTCCAGTATGGCAGCCAGGTAGACGGTGGAAGGGTGAATGAATGAATGTGAAAAAACTTTGTAATTCTTTATTTTTTATCTTTGCAAGTTCAGGAAACAGATTTAATAGCCTCGCTAACACTGATTTGGAACATGTTGGACTCAAACAGCGTATAGTACCAGAAGAAGCAAACAATCAACACCAGCTAACATCGATATGACAAAACACTTGACTAAAATGCGAGGGGAACATTTCATTATAAATGAAGAACTTAAGAAGATCCAGAATGAAATGACTGTTTAGAAAGCAGGTGACAAAGATTGAACGGAGTTTGTCACAAGGCGCACGCCAACTCTGTCCTGAGGGAAAAACCAACGAGATATCATAAAGAAGTTTGAAATAAAAATTGGTGACATGGAGAATAGGACCAGCTGCTCCAATCTGAATTTCCACAGACTCCAAGAGTTGTGGGACCCAAAGCTGGAAAGTTTCCTGGAGAAACAGAGATGAAGTTATAATTTTTATGCCCAGCACCCATGTTAAGTAAGAAGCAAATGTACTTGCGCCCATCTGTGCGGCCATGGGAGTTTTGGTCTTAAAATGAGGTGTGGTCAGGCACATTGTTGGTGCATTGTTATCTTGAAGCAGCAAAAAGCGATCGTGCCATCGCCCAACAAAATACTGATCTAATGGTGCAATATTTTCCTGCTATTAAAGGGAACATTATTCAGATATTACAACATAGGCGGGTTCACAACATGCCGACACTCTGCTTGTTACTCACACAGGGATGCGAGTTGTTGATGGGACAGAGGATTGGAAGGTGGCGGAGGCAGAGGGTACACAGGCTGAGGACCACATACCAGTCCCTTAGCGATGACAAATGCTGCTGTGACTGGACAGGACTGTAACCTTAGTCCTGTCAGGCTATAACGGATATCTGTAATCTCCTGTCAGATGATTTGGAGACTAATGCCAGCTGTCCCTATGCACGTTTTGTTGCTGTCGAAATCATTGCAGCGCTTCGTTGCTTCCTCCGCAGAAAACCGTTCGCTTCTTCCGGCACACCTGGCTTTTAAAGGGAATGAGAGATGGCACTGAGTGGCTTAATTCACAGTATGCCTAAGCCACACCTGTGATTGATTAAGAAACTAAATGTGCTCCCCCTTGCGCCTAAATGATTATGCTGTTTATCTAGCAGAAGTGGAGCTGCACACGCTCTAAATGCATTTGCACCATGCACTTTCGTCTACGTGCTATAGATCGTTTGATTAAAGCCCTCAGAGTCTACAGCCACACTAGCAGCCCTGTGAGGCTGTGCTTTGAGATAAAAGCTAACATCAGCATGCTAACATGCTCCGTGTGACACAATTAACATGCTGATGTTTGGCAGGTATAATGTTTACCATGTTCACTGTCTTACTTTAGCATGTTAGCATGCTAATGAGCACTGAACTGGTCTGTAGCCGAGGCTGATGGGAATGTGATTAGTTTTGCAAGTATTCGGTGAAGTCATAAAACTTGAAGGGGACATGAATATCTGAACCAAATTCCACAGCAATCCAGCCACCAGTTGTTCAGATTTCTCCATCTGGACCAAAACTGCCCCCCTTCAGCCGTGCCGTGTGCATGATGAACAATGAACTTACTTATTCCAAATAGAAGATTAGCACAATTGTAATAAGCTGTTGGAGAAACGAACAGATGATGAAGAGGAGGAGGAAAGAATGATGGTCAGATGATGGAGTTTTTTAAATTAAAAAGTGGTGAGTGGAGGGACAGAGGGTGGGAACAATAGATTGATAGATGGCCGAGGCAGGACATGGTGTCTGACTAATGGTAAACCAAGGTGGCAAGATGGGCGGAAAAAAGAGCTGAAAGGGAGGATGGTGAGGCACAGATGGATGGGAAGAGTGTCATGCTGCTTAACTAATGTGTCCCAGGCCTGTAGTTCAATTCCTTTTCAGAATTAAAGCGCCATCTATCACCCCAATGTGCCTCGTTAGCAGCGAGGCCCTAACCAATCCCAACACAACCATTTACATTTAAAGAAAGACGAACGATGGGGCTTTTATCTGTCTGTCTGCCTGTCTGTCTGTCTGTCTCTGTCCATCTTTCACCCTCAAACAATCACACACACACAAACACAGACCATCAAATGCATATTCATGTCCCAAGACAGTTTGTGCTGCTGTCAACCAAAAGAAATCGCTGCAGAGACACTTGCGTCTTTCATTAAAAACATGAAACCAGACACTGAGGAAAGAGACATACCGTCCCACAACTGCAAATTATTTTCCCACTGAGTTGTCTCTCTGTCAACCATAATTGTGTGAAATCAGTTTGATTAAGGTAATAATAGACATACCATTCATTAGACACTTTATCCCTGCTTGGCAATGGCCATTCTTTATTATCATGGCATGCATGATAACATAATACATTGCTCTCGCCTAATTAAAATTGCGCTATCCATTTTCTTCTGCTTTTTGCAATTATTTGTAAAAAATATGGCGACGGCCCAGCAGCCAGCTAATAATGACTGGGTTGTATTTCACACAATTCAATTTCAGTGATGAACTGCAAAAGGTCTTAATTGCTTTGGGTTTAGCTTTCTATAAAGCTGAGTCATTTCCTACAGTCCATGAAGGAAATTGGAATAGTTTCCCTACCTTCCATATTTACAACATAATTATCAGTATGCCACAGAATCTTCACTAGATTAATGCCAATCTAATTCTCAATGCAATAATAAGTTGAACTTTTAATGCTTTGAGAATGTTTGAGGTGTGTGAGACAGACAGAGGAGGGAGCAAATGCAGGTATCTCTGTGTATCGCATACCTGAAACTGACCACAGACATTACAATAGTATTTGCATTACATTACAATATGAAATGACCACATTTTAGAATCAAGAACAGAGAGGGAGTATTGTGTCCTGCAGTACTGTAGTTCAAGAGGAAAATGAGGATCAGGTTGAGAATTTGTAAAGTCAGTTTCTTTGCTTTTTCTGTGCTAGCTTAACACGATGCAAGTCCATGTAAAGCAATAATAAATATGTGTCCTGAGTTTGTCACACCACAAAAAAAGTATTATTAACCACACAGACAAATTTGAATGATTAAAAAATTGCAGCATATGTAATTGGGCTTCAAAATTGTGAAAAAATAAGAAGTTTTGTGAGCTCTGAAACACTCTGAAAGTGTCAAATACCAATGTTACAGACTAGTAAAGTTTAAGGGTTTTACTTCATAAACTAGCCCTGAACTGGAATGTGTGGAGGAGCAAACGACTGGTTTTCAAGAACAGAGAAACAGCCAGGAGGAGGGTTAGCTTACTGAGTAGCCAGCTAGAAATTAGCAGGTCCCTCGGATCAGGCCTTGCCAGCGCTGGTCTCTGCTCCCTTAAGCGATGAGCTCCACCTTGTTTCCTCAGTTCCGTTCAGGTAGGATCCTGAATTATATATCGTTAGCCTCATAGCATACTTGCCTAAGTCATATTTCAAGGTTTCCAGAAAAGAAGAAAAACACATTTTTCAGCAAACATGTAAAACTTTTTATTTATACTGTAATAGTAAGTTCGACCAAATGTGTGAACAAGTGTGCAAAAAAAAAAAAGAAAAGACACAACAGCAATTGTTGTATCAGCAGTGTTAGGAGAGTAGAGTTAGACAGATATCACAATTTGGCCAAAATATGACTAACAGTAGGCAATTATGCTATGAGGCTAACGATAAGCTGGTTTTCACACAAAAGTCTTTGAGCTGGAAGGTGGTGAAGCTGTTGTGTGTCCTCAGTGGAACTTTCCAAAAGTTGGCAGTAATACTCCTTCAACCGCTGCGTACTACCCCACCGTTACATAATTAACTACTCCAGTGGATGCCTGCGCACCTCGCAGTGACACACGAAACACAAAACAGCTTGCCCGGACTTCATTATCATTTCTCAATGAAATCCAGTCAAAAGGGTTTCGGGAAAAGGAAAAAGATAAAGAAGTATAACCTACCCAGCACTCTTAACACCACTACGACATGAAATATAGACGCTCTGCCCAGCAGTCCTTCTGGACTTATACAGACATGTTTGAGCCACCAGAGCCAGAAGACAGCGACCTGCCCCAGAAACAACTCGTTCCTCTCAATCTTTAACAGATTAGTCATTATTTTCTTCAGCGCCGGGTTGTTGGAACTAAAGTGAGCAATAACTGCTGTGTTGATTTGGGCTGAAAAAGTTGCTGAAGGAACATTTGTGACTGACGTTTGTAAGGGGGTGGTCGTTCATGAGCTGTTCACTTGTTGCAGGTGAATAAAATGAACATGTTACTTAAAAGAACCAGCCTTCTAATACTAAATGCTTATGCATTCTAGTTTATATAAAGTTTTAGAGAATGTATGGCTCCAGTGTGTGATATAACCTTTACCTGAGTCTATTTTCATGACTGTAATCGGACAATTGGACAAAAAATGATATGAGAAATGTATGTAACACCGAATCCACCTATGATGCAGCAAAGGCACTGTAGGATGGGAAGCAATGTGGAACTGACAGCCAGCGTGAGAAAACAGAGTGGTCAAACTTGGAAAATTTATTGTAAAGAAATGGTTTGATAGGAAATCGTTTATATTTAATCACTGTCTTGCTGAGAGTTGTTTCAAGGTGATGGTCAGCAATTTCTTAACTTTGGACAGAGCCAGGCTGGCTGTTTTAAGCTTTTTCCAGTCTATGTGCTATGCTAAGCTAAGCTAATCGTCTTGTGGCTCTTGCTCCATACTTAACGCACAGAGATAATATAAGTGATCTAAATTTTATCATCTGACTTTTGTCAAGAAAGGGGATAAATATTTATCCCAAAACATGGAACAGTTTTTTTTAAACTATGTACTTAAGAGGGTAAATTTTGTCTGAAAGCTGTCAAAGAAAAAGTAACAAGTGGTGCAACAGGAAGTTTTTGAGAAAGTTGGAGACAGAACTGTGAAAAAAAAAATGTCCTTGCCTCCAAAGACTACAGGCACAAACAATTAGGAAATGCTGCACGACACAGAGCCACATAAACCGTTGGAGAAAGTCATGAGTTGAGAATTTACATAATTCTTGCTAATAAGCAAGAATCACATTATGTTTTTCATTTCCAGTGGGTTTTCACCGTCGCATGGAAACCAATAAACACAGGTGTTTTTGACTAACATGGTGCAGCTGATCTGTATTACTCATAAAAGTTTTTCCCACTGTTGCCACACACAGAGAGGAGTTTGAATCAGTGAGACTAGTGATCTATGCTGGGAGAGGCTCCAGTCCCCTGCAACCCTGCTAAGGATAACTGAGTATGACAAATGGATGAATGGATCTCCCTTGATCCCTTCTTCCCATGTTCACTCCGGCTCCTCTCTGTCTCTATTTGTTACCTCTATCTTGCACTTCTTTAATCTCTAACCATGCATCTCTATCAACACTATCCTATCTACTTGCCTCGACCGCTTCATCTCTCCCTCCATCTCTACTTTGCATCACTTTCTCTGTCTGTCTGTCTGTCTGTCTGTCTCTGCTGACGGTGGCCATTATTAAAAGCTGTCCTGTCAGATATGTCGCTCATGGCTGTTATTGATGCCCCTTCATTACTCATTATCGTTGAGTGCCTGTATTAGTGCTGACTTGCCACAAACTGGCTGACACACACACACTGTTGCACACACATACGTCACGTGGACAAATGCAGGGTGTGCACTCGCATACACACACACACACACACACAATATGCACATTGAGGGACAGCAGAATGATGGAGGATTGTATTATTTCACTCTCCCTCTACATAGACTGTGATAGAAACTGGGACATTTGGGACATCTGCCTGTTGCTGAACTGTGCTCGATTACATGTAAAAGTACTGATTCATTTTCTTTATTCAAATAAATGTGGAAAAAAGTACAGGCTCTGAAATGCACTCGAAGTATAAAACCCTCTGAAGGACATTTCCATCAACTATTTCTGTGCAAAGGGGACGGATGTCACTTTTTCTCCATGGTCAAGTCACACCTTCACATCTTGTTACATCTTTTACGTTGTTTTTGTCTTGTTACGTTTGTCGTGCGGGATATGCACTGATGAATACACAAATCAGTCCTTTTTTAAAATGAGTTATTGTTTCATCCATTTAGGTTGAAATCAGACTTCATGTTGGAAGGCAACGCACACAATGCAAAACAAAAAGTATCGATAATTTCCCTCAATTTCATTATTGACAAAAAATACTAAAATGCAAAACACAAAACAATAAATAAAACATGTTCAAAACCTCTTGTTATTTTTGTTGACAGGAGTTTTTTTCCCAATGCATCACTTACGGTGCTTCATATGCCTCATTTCTGTGAGTCTACACGCCACATCAGGATTACACCGTCAGCACACAATGACCGCAGTCAGGACTCCGAGTAATCTGTATAAAATATTTTACAGAAAGCAAGTGTAAGCTGACAATGAGAACAACGGGGCATGGGAGCAAGAATATGTGGCCCTATTTTTGTTACAGACATAAAATAGTCATAAAATAGTTGGTAACAAACCTGAAGAGACACATTAAGGCTCACCACAAAGAAACAGAGGTAGGTTAATGAAATGTTATGTTGTTTTTTTAATGCACAACAAGCAAGTGCTGCTGCTGCGTCTCTTTCACATTCAGATGATGTGGTGAGGTAGCACAGGATCATGGGAATTGTCTACACTGTTAAAAAACATTAAACACCATTGCCAATAAAAATCTATTAGACATGACTCAGGCAGAAATCATGTTCATGGACGAGTTATTAAAGTTTAATTCACGTTTAGTCACACTGACTTCTCCAGTAGTAGGTAGGACCTAGTAGGAAACAAAGCGTTACCATGAATAAATTACGGATTTCATTGGAAACATTTGGCATCATGTAAGTACACAACTCAACAACATATGTCTTGCGTTTTGAGACGTCTTAATGTGGAAATGTTGCATATTATACAATATTTCTAAGCCAACTAGTAAGGCGGTGGACTTAAATCAACTGTGAAATAAGTTTTATTACAATGACAAAACTATGTTGTTTTGGCTAGACTACATTGACTGAAATGTTCAATATAATCTAATTTTGGGGAAAAAAAGAGTAAAATGTCATCCTTTTTCAGACTAAGACTAAACTAAAGTAATTAACTTGATTGATTAAGATTTGAATTAATGTGCTTGAATAAAAAATGGTAATTTGGGACAGGACTTAAAAAATAGCCGACAAAATTAACACTAAAGTCATTATGAGCAGAACACTTCGTACCAATAATTTCAAAACCTGATATTTCAATTCAGAAAATGTTATTAAATCTTAATATGAGCATATTGCTTCTGACTGTTTTCTTTGGCAAGACCACAGTCCAATATTTGTCTTAAATATACGAAATGAATGTTGTTAAATGCGTTCATTGTGGACTCATACATGTCCTTGATGTGACACAGTGTGAAAATGTTAAAAAGGGTAAACATGAAACATTTGCTGAATGCTGTCAAACAAACCAACATGAGCTTTAAAATTAGTATTAAAAAGAAAACACAGCAGCAAGTCTGGTCTTTGCATTTCATTTATTATAATATGAAGCATTATGAATCAGTGTCCATGAAAAGAAACCCATTGAAATTGATCACCTCTGTTCCAAAGAAGCCAGACGAACCTGTTTTGAAGTTGAAATGTATGCTATGATGATTATGTAGAGCTGCTCATGACAGTTGAGTACCTTTGTTTCATATAAAATGTGCTGAATGTTAGCAGGACTTTTTTTGTCTTTGAGTTCTTGGATGAAGAGGAGAGAGGAATTTCATGGATGAAAGACAGGGTGGTAGTGTGATTTTCTTTTTAACGGTTAATTTAAATGATCCTTCACACACACCCTTCACTCAGCCGCTACTGTTAACACAAGACTGTCTGATTTATAGGTCACAGGATACTGACACTGTTTATACTATAGAAACCTCCCTCTCTGTCGTATGAGAAAACCATGCACAGTGTAGAAAGTTATCTGACAGATGCCTTTTATGAGTCTGACACTCGTTCTCTGTTTGCAGATACATTAGTTTTATCAGACCTCACACACACATACACGCAGAGGCATATGGAAGTACTTTACCTTGTTTGTCTATGTGCTTGTCTGTGTTGTCTTAGGGTTTGGTCACATGCCATAGGAAGCCTTGTTGGACGTCCTGTCAGCACATGAGGCTGAAAGGATCACTGAGTGCTCTGGCCAAGGACAGGAAATGAATGTCACTGGGGAAACATTTATTAACAATGTACAACAAACTAAAAGTTAAGTAAATGAAGCTTGTCGATCAAAAGTTCAGTATCACTTCAGGTGAAGCTCAACCACCAGATAATGATGCAACATAACCTTTTTAGTGAGAGCTGGCTGTCAGACACGCCAAGTTTCATACGGCGATAACGGAGATACTGGAGTGCTGTCAGTAGGTTAGGTTGCTTGCTGTTTCTATAGTTGATCAGAATATTGATGAGAATAGTCTAGATGTTGTGCTGCATCCAAACTTTCATATCAGGCTTGGTTGACATATAAATTTGTGTGTCATCTGCATAGCGATGGAATCCTAGCCCATATTTTCCAGTGATACGGCCAAGAGGCAGCACGTAAATGCACAATAACAGTGGGCCCAGAGCAGAGCTTTGTGGGACTCCGTACTGGCGTTATGTAGAATAGAGTGGCTGCAGTAAGTTACCCATACAAATGCTTCTGCGTTCTGCACCCTGAAACCTGAAAGGGCTCTGTCAGGTGGTGAGTGGACAGGTGGTTAGTGATCTGCTCTGAAACTGTGTTCCAAGATTTTGGCCTGAGAATGGCAGGTTGGAAATAGATCTAGGGATGGGAGTTTCAACAGCACTTTTTAGTTTAGGGGGCCAGTACCACTTGACAATGATACAAAATACAGTCTGTTACTTGTACAGATAGATGATGCAGCGAAAAAGTACTCCACCTAGTTTGTCTGTCTCCACTGTTTTCTTTAGTTTACTCCTTTTGAGAAAAAATAAAAGTGGGATCTAGTAATAACCGTAGCAAAGTTTGTTGTAGGCAACTGGACTTCATAGAGTTCTTGAAGACGTTTCGCCTCTCATCCAAGAGGCTTCTTCAGTTCTGACTGACTGGCTTGGGAGTTCAGGTATTAAACCACGGTCGTTAACACCTAGAGGGGGCATGTGTCTCAATTGCCCCCCTTCCATTGTGTGGACCTTGAGTTTCACCTGGGGGGGAGGTGTGAATGAGGGTCATTAAGGGCCCTGCCACCATGTGACTTGTTGGAGTCACATGATTTCAGGTGGGTATCAAACTGTCTGGGGAGTGTTTTTAAAACTGCATTGTATGTAGCAGATAAATTATGTCTTAGACCACCTCCTCTGTTGAGAGATGGCCTTTCCAGGTTAACAAAAATGGCTTCTTTTACTCCTCTCTCAAACCATCTGTCTTCCCTGGCCAAAATCCGGACATTGTGGTCTTCAAAAGAGTGTCCTTTATCCTTCAAGTGTAGATGGACTGCTGAGTCCTGACCTGAGGAGGTGGCTCTGCTGAAGGGAAAATAAACCTTGACCTTGACCTTAACCTCGATGCTATAAAGATTTGTTGAGGGGAACTGCTGAGTAGAGTGACCATTATCTGTGACTTCATCAACACAAGTGGCACCTTTCACATTCTACATACTTATACTAACCCTAACCCTATACAAATATTAATCAATATGAATTGATCCATTAAAAATATTTTGGGGATGGCACAAAACGCTCCAAGTACTTGTTTTATGTAACAACACAGCTGCAAAACATCCTGATCTTTTTTTAATGGGACAGAGGCCATATCAACAGATGCTACAGGTACAGTGCACGTGGTGGGGGTGCATCAGTAAAGTAATAAAGAGACTGTGGGGTTGAAGTCTTGCAAACTAATTGCTTTGTGATGAATTTGTCTTGGAACAACAAGCAGCATCTGAATGCCGCCTTGTCTCCTTGACTGATTATACTGCACAGCCTCCCCCTTCATCCATCATACATCTTTATGGTTTCTGTGGGGAATAGTTGGTGAATGTGTATAGTACTTGTATGTTTCTTTGTGCACATACACACACACACACACGTTACAAAACACACATGTAGGGTGTTGGTCGGTGAGTGTGTGCATGTGTGTGTGTGTGTCAGGAGAGGAGTGGTCAGGCAATTAACCAGATGTGCTAACGATCATCTCACTGCAGAATCACATGATGTTTTACAGCAGCATACAGCACTTTACTGCCTTTGTTGTCACGGTGATATAGTATTCTCCACCATAAAGTGCTGATACTGGTTGATTGTTTTGGCCTCTTCAGGCTTGTTCTTTTACGTACATACACACGCGCACACACATTACCATTCTTTTATAGCTTGTATATTTTTTACGGCCGGTGTCTCCTGGCCTGCCCTGGGACCAATCTCAAGCCGTAGATTTCCCTTATCATAAAATGAGTGTGTTGTAGAGTAAAGACTGTGGTAGCCATGCTGGAAATCCTTCATTGTCCATGTCCTCTTGCAGAGATCCTCCATTCATACCGACCACTGCAGCCCATTCATTCGTAAGTGTTGGTCATAACAACAGAAAACAGACTGAGGTCCAACTGTGTCAAACAAGCTTTCCACAAGACTCCTTGTGCTGGATGAAGGAGAAAAGGAAAGCTCTTAAAAATGTCTTCAATGCAGCAGTGTTTACAGATTCAGTACGTGCGACACGAAGTGGAACTTCCTCACATCGGGAACATGCGATTTCATGCACACTTGTGCATGCGTGATCAATGTACCAGCTGGTTGTCTGCAGCTAATCCCGAATACTTTACTTTGGTAAATGGATGCCCTGAGTTTACAAGGAGGAACTTTCATTGGCGTACAAGCATCATTGTATTTTTCTGGTCAAGGTCAGAAAGTTGTCTGGAATGCATCATTAGCTACTGGCATTTCAAAAACACGTAGTTTACATTTGACAGGATCCTTCAGTGCCAGATATGTCATGCTATCAGTTTTAGGTTGGGTTGTTCGGATACATGCACTGGTATCGGTGTAAGCCTCTGAGTCAGTGCACAAATCTATTCACCACTTATGGCCTCGTGTCCACATAGCCCTTTTTTCAATTGTTACCAACGAGAAGAGAGCATCTGTGGCTGCTGGAGGAAAGGCACTGCACCCAGCCTCTTTTTTCCAAGCACTCCACCCTTCTTGTGGTGCCACTCTGAGCAATTCAAGTTGAAAATCTCAGAACTTTTCAGAAAGGCGCTGATGTAACCATTGCTTTTTTCAGGCAACCAATCGTGTATTAGATGGGGACTTGTCCCTTCGATAGCTGAGAAAAAGAAAATGGAGCCCTTTCCATTTTTTAAAAATGGTTTTTCATATTACTTTCAAGTCCCTACATGGTCTAGCTCCACCTTGCGTGTCAGAAGTCTTAACCCCTTATGCTGCCCCAAGACCCCTCACGTTTGTTAAAAGTGCCAAAGTTCAGGCTTAAAACAAAAGGAGATAATGCTTTTACTGTTTTGGCTCCAACATTATGGAACAAACTGCCCCTTGACATCAGAACAGCTGAATCAGTGCTCCAGTTTAAAAGCTTCTAAAAACCCACATGTACAGACTGTATATATTTTTATGTAAATGTTTATGTAAATTCTACATATATTTAAATATTTTAATTTTCTTTTATATCTTGTTTCACTGCTTTTTCTGCATATGATGTGCTCTTAAATTGTTTTATTTTTATGTATTTTTAACTTTAACTCTGAAAGACAGTATATGAATAAAGTTTATTATTGTTATTATTAATATTAATAGCATTTTACACAACATATTAATATGATATGAAAGACAAACAAACAGACCTAGCTCTGAAATGGGGATTTTATGATTGAGTCCCCAAAAATTTACAAAACAATGCAAAATATATGTTGATTACAACTGTTGATTATAATCTTTTGACCAGTTGCCAAAGCCGTTTTGCCCCCTGAATGGTTTAACTTGAGCCAGGTCAATTCATATCACATCCATACAGGGTTAGTACTATACTGTTAAAAAATAATATTAACTTTTTTTGTTAATGCACTGGTATCAGATCTACACCCTGTATCAGCTGATATGCAATGTTCAGGAATCGGAATCAGCATCAGGAAGGAAAAAATGGTCTTTGAACATCTGGAAAGTTACTTTTCTTTGGTTATTTGTTTGGCAA